>CALNHX010007170.1:0-28153 GCA_940337035.1 Agriotes lineatus
CAGAGTTTGCAGGCGATTTTGATCAGTGTGTTATACTTGGGGACAGTGGCTATGGTGTTAAACGATACTTAATGATCCCAGTTGCAAATCCCAATGGTCGAGCAGAACGCTTGTACAATGAAGCTCAGATACGCACTCGTATTGTTATCGAACGATGTCTTGGTGTTCTTAAAAGAAGATTCCCTTGTCTGGCCCTTGGCCATTTTTTGGATATCTGCAAGTTCTTCCTTTTTTACAGCCCACGTTTCAAATTTCTGTAGCAGTCCTTGGCCCTTTGCTTTGGCAGGTTTCAAAGCTGCCGATTTGGCCTGTCGTAATTTGCTGGCATTAAATGGTGTTTCTAGAAAAAAAATGTTTTAAATTAAACTTGAACAATTTTGTGAGCATACCAGGTGGATCTTCTGTACTTGTGGAACCCTGCACAAGATAATCATAGGCGACAGAATTCTCACATTTATCTAGCTCTATCTCGAACCGACTGGAGTCAAGTGATGTCGCTACCAAATAAGCATCGCTCGACTGACCATTAGTGCCCGTGTTGTTTAAACAATCTTCGTCACTTTTTGATGCTGTAAAAAATTCCTTATTAATGCTTTTTTTGTAAAAAATAAGGTGCCGGTACTCTGCGTTTTCAGTTCACTAGTCTAGAGAATAATTTTTATTAATGGCGTCTTTTAAAGCCATTCTTGTAAATTTTGTAAAGACAAAATTTAAAAAAAATCATAAAGTAATAATTTTTAATGTAGTGTCATATATTGAAATTTTTATACAATACAAATATTAAATATTCATAAGATGATATTTACAAAATATTCCAAATTTTTGTCACACTCTCATCCTCAGAAATATCTCGATTTCTTATTTTGCTGTTCATATCAACTGCTGAATGGCGTTTTCGAAGTAGCCAAGAGTCAACATATTTCGCCTGGTCAAAACGTATCAATGGTGGCCCCACAATTTTGACGAACAGCAATGAAGACACGGTCTTTGTCAGTAAAGAAGCCCTGTTGGGGGTCATAATTAAATGCATCTGGGAAAATCCACGTTCACATTCACTGGACGAAACTGTTATAGTGTTCAACGCATTCACTAATTTTTTTAATTTTTCGGGAATTATCGTATCAACGAGATACTCGCGAAATCCACGCACTGCATCTCTTTCGTCAATTTGGAAGGTTGTTGCTAAATCTCGTATTTGATCTTCGCCATATGTTAACTGGGAATTCACGTCTTCAGGCCAATGATTTTTATCAAATACTCTTGCTGCTGCCGCCAAATTTATACTAGTAGGATCAAGCAGTCTAGATCTCATCGATTCTTCTAAAGTTTCATAGAAAGTATTTGTATTAATTGGAGGATTATTCTTCTTTTCCTTGCTACTAAGTGGAACATTTTGAAACTGTCCTTTTTCCACAGCTTCAAGAGCATATTTGTAAAACGGTCCTGGATTCGTTTTTCTTTCGTGAAAAAGTTGTATAATTGCTTTGATCTTGTTACTTGCCCTATACAGATCTATATTCCGTTCTTGTAAATCCAAACTTAAATCAGATAACTCTTGAAGGGAATCGCACATTAAACATAAGTCTAATATAAAGTTTTTGGATGTAATTATACGTTGCAAGCCCGCATAAATACATCTATCTGTTTTATCACAATATTTATAAATATTTATAAAAAATTATAGTCAGTGGAGTGTACTATAACCAATATTTACAATATTTATAAATTACATTCATGATGGATGACTTGATTAGTTCACGCGTTGAATCATTTTTGGCTTCTTCAAAATGATTTGTGAGAGCTTGGTAATTATTCCAAACAGCCGTAACAGACCGAAAACTTGATGATACCCATCGTGTTCATAGTTCAACGTCGAGTAAATTTGCACACAATTTTAATTCTCTTGAATTTTTCGGTGATGCATTATAAAGGACGTACAGATTATCAAATAAACGATTTAAACCGATTAACACCCGACACATATTTTACAGCATCATCCACTGACAATTCTAACCTATGATTAGCACAGTGCCACACAATTAAAGATGGAAATTTATTTTTCAATAGTTGGGTTACCCCGTTTTTAAGGTAAGTTTCTGTCAACCCATGCGAAAAAAGGCATTCTAATAAACAGTCAAAAATTCCTCTTGCTGTTACACTGTCCAGTTCAATTAAATCTAGAAATAAATTTACAGGGGAAGTCATTCCAGTGTCCGAAATAAAAATTCGAAAATACACAATTAAAGTTGACTTCTTACTCAATGTAGTTGATTCGTCAATTATCACTTATAATACCATGAGTAGTCAAAGTTATGTCGAATATTTTTGCTGTGGTATCACGAATGTCCATTGCGCTTAGGTTCGATTCTTAAGAGCAATGGACATGAGTAGTGATACCACTGCAAAAATATTCTACTTAACTTTGACTAAGAATGGTATTCGATGAACCAAACTACTTTTTCAAATTAGTTTTCAGTAAATCTAGCAACAAATTACGCAATTTCTATAGTAACAGAACACTAATACTGACATTTTCTAATAAAAATCACATTTGTTTAAAATATTCACTATACCACAAGTGAAAATTGTCGATTATTTTCACTAGTGAAAATTGTCATAAAATATTCACTATACCACTAGTGAAAATTGTCGATTATTTTCACTAGTGAAAATTGTCAATATAGTTCATGCTAATTGGTGCAAATAACAAACATACTAAATTATGATTGGTTAATAGTTAACATGAAGGGAGTGAGTTGAATAGTCAATGCAAATTTACTGCCTGACATCGTAATTTGTTTTACCAAAATTTTCCTCATTTCTTCACTTATGTGATTAATTATGTTAATGCACGCATTAGTCGAATGAAGAATGCGACCCATATTCGTGCCATTTAGTTCTTGCAAGTTAATTTCAGATTCAAAGTCAAAGATAGATTTTCCTTAGCAACCTTATATGCGGTGCGAAATTTTTTTGCCGTAATCAAGTTTTCCCGAGACAGACTCTTCAAACATACGTTCTCCAGGGATTCTTTTTCAGCTTGTGCGATCAATTTTAGCGAGGCTTTATGTGCTGCAGTGTCTTTGTGATCACATTTTTTTTTCTTAAAGACGTTAAATGTTGTTGTCTAGTTTCCCCAATGTATAAAACTTCAACATTTGCCCATTCCTTCGAAATCATTCCCATTTTCTTTTCTACTCCAAGAGTTCCAATTTTTTTGCAGGGTTTACAGCCAAGTTTACCATTTTCGCCAATCATTTTTAGTTTCTTTATCTAAACTAGACGTTGACACTTCCGGCAGTTCATGGGGAATCACAGAGGCACTATTTGCTGCAGTTGTACTTTCATTGGATTCCTCAACGGCCTTTAATTTTTTATTTGCTACTGGAGAAAAAAAAACTTGTAATGCGTTTCATCTTATATAATTACAACAGTTTTTGTTCACAATAAATCACTCGCAACTCGCGTGACCACTAAACAAACGTGAAGAAACTATATGCAAAATTTTTACTGAACGAATCCACAATGGGGAAGTGAACGTAAAGCTGTATAATTCCAACTGAGAGTAAGTAAGGGCTAAGGCTAAGTATTTACAACTGTATCAGTAGGACAGTAAACATAAAACTACAGGTTTTGAGTTACAGCTTAAATACTAATTGCCAATTTCCGGGCGAAAATGCAGCCTAGCGTAACGCGTAAGTAAACAGAGACATAACAGATAACAACGTGCACTTCAGCATTCTTAAAAGTTAAAACCTTTCTGTGAATATTGGCTTGTAGGTATCCGATTCTAGGAATTTCATAATGGCAAAAACCGTAATTTCTTTACTTTCGTATTTTAACTGCCGTTATCACGTAAATCAGACTATAAGTATTATTTCCATAACAAAAAATTGAATGGTAACGGCATTACCAATAAAAAAGGTTCCGATACGCCGTACCGTTGCGTACCGTCACAAAAAAGCATTGATATTAGTATTCGTCGACTTAAATAATTTACTTGAAATAATTTACAATCACAATCTCCTCCAAACTGGTCCTGATTACCGGTAATTTGAGGACCCAGTAATGGCAGTAATCCCAACAACTCTTCATCAATTTTCGTATCCGGTACTTGAGATGGACCTACACCTGTCTTTCGAATATACCGCTTTCTGTCTGCGTATTGTTTTTTTGAGGTTTTTTTAATATTCTCATATTTTGCCTTAAGCGATTTTGGATCTCTTTGGTACTTCCAGCACGCGTTGAACTCCTTGGAGAGTAGGGTCCACGCAGTCCATTTTTCTTGATTGGTATTTGCATTAGTTTTTTTGTTGTTTTCTATGATATTAAAATAACGCGGTTTTTTAATGAGTGACATGAACAGCATTCTGTCTTCATCTGAGAAATTTGCACTTCTTTTCTTTGCATCCGACACTTTTTCAATGGAAGTGATTGTGCCTGAAAATATTAACATCAATGATTCTGAAAATTTTAATCAATTGCAATTTACATACCTTTTGAGTTTAATATTAACAAATATCAATAAATTATTATTAATAATGCACGTGCTGAACTACTTATCACGTCGATTTCACAAAGATGTAGGCGGTACACTGCCAGGCTGTCATTTTTGACCTTAGCGAAGTTAGTTGTTTCACAAAACAGCGCTACCAACAAGCATTAAACCAGAGTTTGTTAAACTGCAGTTCACAAACGACTGAGCAATGATTGAAAACATAAACCGAGTTCAAGTCCTAAACCAAGTTTGCTTAACTGTGAGTTTAAACTCGAACTGAGCAATTTGGCCGTAAGATCATTACCAATCTTATTTTTCTTGATTTTAATAGCTAATTACCTTTTTTCTTATGTTTTATTTTGGTCCGGTTTTGCAGTTGAAATGTTAACAGAACACATATTATTGAGAGATGTTTATTGATTGACGAAAGATAATAAAAAAAAATTTTTTTATTCAATTTATTACCTTACGGGTTACAAAGCAAAAAAGTACAATGTTTTAGGCCCTGAACACACGGGATTCCGTATCCGAGATTCGGTATGCGGGATACAGAATCTGGGTCTGTTCAGACACGGCGACTGAATCTCAGACGCGGGCTTTCAGTCACTTGCAGTGCCGTGCTGTTATGGACCTAGCATTGCTGTTCTTTGTTTCTGTCGAATTAGTCTAGATGTGCTGTATTTAAAGTCAGGGATTGGGCTCTACTAAGCTAATAAATTTTTCATTGTCAAATAATGTACGCTCCATGATCTTTGTATAGTAACGAACGCACTGATTATTCGATTTAAATACAAGGTGAAGAAAATCTGCTACGCCTATGATATGATATCGCGTGTTGTGGCTCGCAAAAGTATGCGCGTCCAGGCCCTGGGCACACGTGGATTCTGTATGCGAGATACGGAATCCCAGATACAGAAAATACACGCGTTCAAATGGAGCTGTTCACACGGCAAGCAGCGACGCATACAGTATCTGGCTGAAAATTTTCATTGTCTCTCCTTTTCGGCGGCCGGCGACAAATTCTGTATCTCAGATACCGACTTACCATTGGACCATATGGAGCATATGAGTCCACGTGTACCAGGGCCTGGACCTGCCTACTTTTGCCAGTCAGAACATATGATACCATATCATAGGCGTAGCAGATTTTCTTCAACTTGTATTTAAATCGAATAAGCAGGGCGTTCCTTACTATACAACGATCATAGAGAGTACATTATTTGACAATGAAAAATTTATTAGCTGAGTAGAGCCCAATCCCTGACTTTAAATATAGCACTTCTAGACTAATTCGACAGAAACAAAGAACAGCAATGCTAGGTCCATAACAGCACGGCACTGCAAGTGACTGAAGGCCCGCGTCTGAAATTCAGTCGTGTCTGAACAGACGCAGATTCTGTATCCCGCAAACCGAATCTCGGATACGGAATCCCCTGTGTTCAGGGCCTCAAGCACGAAGTCTGCGATGCAACTAAACTAGTGATAACAATTACGTGGGACACCTGTAAGACAAGATAAACTCATTATTAGCGTTCTCACATGTGTCGACAGATAATGCGTTTATGCAAGCAAGTAATTAATACGTAAGACCTCCCGACCGAGATTGGAAAATCATCTATGGAATAGGATTTTTAGTTTTTGCAGTTCTAAAGGAATCTCTTTTGGATTCGATTTATTTATGATGTTGGTCAGATTGTCTAAGAGGCAGTTACGTTTACAATATAATATTATACTCAACATAACAAAAGCAAACAAAAATATAACTACAAGTGTTAAAGAGCTTATTCCGAAATGCGTGGGTAGTACATAGTCATTGTGGACAATTGCTTTAGATAATTGAGTGAATTGACTTTTTATTGACTGAAAATCATTTAAATCGATTTGTTTTAATTCAATGGTAGGTGTTTCTGGAAAGTAATTTTTAAGTGTATACATTGCTATGTTTAAAGAAGGTAGGTTAATATTTCGAATGAATTCATTCTTAGGCAGGACTCTGACAGAAAAATTACGTCGATCGGTAGCGATCGTTCAACATTTCAAATGCATTTACTTGAATGCGTCTGCTCTGACAGCGTCGAACGGTCACGATCGATCGCGATCGATATCGACCGTCCAGCTCGAAATTCAAATCAACTGGAAAATTTTGGGATCGGACGACGGTTGGCGCTTGCGTAGTTCAGTTCAAACTTCACTGTGTATACACAGAACGTCCATAACCTTCATCTGTGCGCGGGAAGCAAGTTCACGTTTGATAACATTGGAAGATGGAAGTTGAATGGAAAGCAGAGGACGTCGACCATTTAATTTGCCTGGTAAGGGCAAATGACGTCCTCTACAACCAAAGCTTGCCAGGCTACTGAAACCGCGATACCGTTGATTCGTTGTGGCATTCTATTGGGATGCGGCTTGGAAAACCTGGTAAGAACATTTACTTACTTATTAATGTAAGAAGGTTTAAAGTAATTAAAACAATCGCGGACAGTACATCGTCTAAAGTGGGTTGTCCGGGTACACCTTTATAACTTTTCATGGGGTAAAGTACTTTGAATAATATTTTTAGGGCACTATTAAAAGAAGTTTTCGAAATAATTGGTACAAAAAAAATTGGCTACTGCTATAGCAGTAGTGTCCCACGAAATTCCAGTTTTAATGTACAGGTTCAATCGACTGCTATAGCAGTAACACAAAAACTTTTATTGTAAAAAACGTAATTAGTAACACTCTAAAACACAAAGAAACATAGTATTGCAAAAAAATTAACTAATACACGTTTTTAAAGTTGAAGATGGTACACTTCAAAACACCCCGGACAAAGTGGTGGTTTCTGAGTGCAGCCCTTGCATCTCCATGAAGTGTGTACCCTCTTGTTCTGCTTGGCACACTGTCTACAATTTTGAAAATAATTCTTCCGGTTATAATTTTCTGAAGGAGCAGGTATCTTTTCAGGAAAATGTGTAGGTACAATTTCTTGATTAGTAGCTTGCATGTGTAGTGTTCGGCGATTATCATGTACTTTGGTTGGTCTGACTAGGTCTTTTCCATGTTTAACATTTGCTGGAATTCGTAATAAATCTCTGATGAGCTTTTCACGGAACCGTAAGAAACTTTTTTTTGTCCCTTTTTATCTTGTACACCAGAAAAGCGTTCATAACTGTGACATCCAGCAGATGAAAAATAACCTTCTTATACCAGCGCAAAGTTTTTCTAGGACTCGAGTAATATGCCACTAGTTGGTCACATCTGTCGACTCCAGACATATATTTGTTGTATTCTGAGATCTGGCGTGGCTTTGCTTTTATCTCAAATAAAGAAAGGATTGCAGAAACGGATTTTACTGGAAAATGTATTTCTGTGTATACCTGACCAAAACGGTTTGGCACGTCTATCAGCTTGGGATGATACCTTGTAGTTATAGATAACACTTCTCTCTTGTCCTTCCACTTGGACACGTACACCTTTCCACGTCTCATCCAAATGTGTTCGCTTTTCTTTAACTTCTTCTTTGTAATATCATTGGGATTACCCTTCCTATTCCGTCTTAAAGTGCCTTTGTATGAGTCTGCTTTTTAATAAGTTTCCGTGAAAGCCCTATGCTTTGTCCATCACTAAGTGGTGGCCCTTATCCAAATAAGGAGCCATGAGGCGGAATACCAGTGAATCAAGTTTAGACTGGTTGTCGTCTGCAGTTTGCTTCCCTTTATATATTTCAATATTGAAGACATACCCATTAGGAGCACATAGTTCGTAGAACTTAATCCCATACAGGAGCACATAGTTCGTAGAACTTAATCCCATACTTTGCTTTTTTTCCTTTTATGTACTGCCGGAAGCTTAATCTGCCACGAAATAAAAGCAGAGACTCATCCAAAGATATGTGCTCTTCAGGTTGATAAGCATTTTGAAAGTTTTTCAAAAGCAAAGTAAGTAAAGGTTTGATTTTATGCAGTCTATCCTGGTTTGGAACTTCACAACAATTTAGAGACCTCAGAATTTTTTCATATCGTCTTCCAGACATAATATACGAAAATACTGGGTGATAGTAAAGAGAGTCTGTAGAAAAGACCGCACGTAGCGTAGGAAAACCTATTTGAGCACGAAGCAATGTAAGGCCAATGAACTTCTCTAACTCTTCTTCCCCAACAACCGTAAAAGTTGTAGCACGTGAGTGTTTTGCATGCGGCCTAACTGCATTTGTTAATTTTTGACCGTAACTATTTGTGCATCGTAAAATTAAATCCATTACCTCGTTGTTCCAAAACAATTTGAAAACATCAGTAGGTGTTGAATCGTCCGCAATATCGATTTTTATTCCTGCAGAATCTTTATCAAACTTGAAATCTGGTATTTCATTTGTTGTTTCAGACCAGTCGGAATCCTCATTATCGATTTCAAAATCAATAGTTTGATTTTCGAGGTCCCCATTATCATTTCCAAAATCAATAGTTTGATTATCGTTACTGCTGTGTTCAGTAAAGTCATTATTTATCCCTTCAGATGCAGCACTGCTGCCGCTATCATCGCTTTCTGGCACGTAGGTCGCATCTCCACGGCATTCTCCATCGTCATTGTACGGGTCTTCTTCACTGTCACTCAAAGATTCATCAGTCGGCACTTCTTCATATAATTTCAAAAGACGAGCTTCCTCTTTTGCATCCATAGCTCCAGTAACACACACTACATTCAACTGCACATGCACTACTAATGTAAATTTACTGCAATGGCAGTAGATGAACCAGGCACCGCCTCCTCAATCACACCATACGTATGCAGCCAATTAGCTGGAACAGCCACTTATTAGGACAGTGCCGAAAATTCAAGTGTGATATTACGGGACACAAAAGTTCGAACTAACGTATTTTACATCCAAACTGTACTGCTATAGCAGTAGTGTGATTCTAAATAGCTACAACTTTGAACTGCTATAGCAGTAGCGTGCCACAACACAGACATTAAAATTACTGCTATGACAGTACTGTCCGCGAATGTGTTAACAGTGTTTATATTTGTTGTAGCAAAAGAATGTACAAAAAGTGGCAATGCCTGCGTGCTGGATTCCGGAAACGAAGAGGAGATTATACTCCAACTGGGTCGGCAGCAAAAAAGAAGAAGGTGTGGCCGTATTTCGAATGCCTCAAGTTCCTGCTGCCCCATCTGGTAGACCGGCCCACTACAACCAATTAGGGTGAAATCTCCTCTGCGTGTTTCACGTTTGATGTGGCTCCAGACGCAGGTGGTTCGTCAACTGAAGTTGCATCACAAGACGCAGCTGAAATATCATGGGTGGATATTGTAATAGACGAAGAAGAGATGGAAGCTCCTTGTTCGCCAACACTCGATAGCTGCCCTCCTTCAACGTCAACGCCTTCGGGTTCCTCCAGTGGCCCCCCCTCAGTTTCAACGTCTTCGGGTCCCTCCAGCAGCCATTTGGAGCCAGTTAGAAAAAAAACCAAAATCGATAAGAAGAAGGATATCGATGAATGTTTTTTTAAATTTTTAAGAGAAAAAACAGAAAAACCCGACAAACCAGTCAGTTTGATGCAACATTTTTTGTGGAGCATTTTGGAGGACCTGGAAAAAATGTCCCCTGCAGATCAAATGCAGTTCAAAATACAAACATTACAGTTTATAAGTGAGAAGCAGGGGATATAATGTACAAATTATGTAACCAAATAAACAGGCATACATTTTTGTGTAATTTTTGTTCTTAAACACAATTGGGCTTTTTATTTAATAATAATTGCAATAATCAAAGAGACCACCTACCATTTTAATTTGTCTACTAATCACATAATTATTTTATAACAAGTGTTGAAAGTGGCACATATCGTGCAAGCAGGTATTACACCCTGTGAACACTATTTTCTAGACGACATAAAATAATTCATAGTTATGTTCGATAAATTAATATCTTTGTCATAATTAATTGTGATATTATTGGAATAATTCTAAAAATTATCAGTAATAATACCATGAGAAGACTGTGAATTATCAACAATAGTTTACGTTCTCACGAAATGGGTTGCTTAGAAACAACACAAGCCGAAAGCGAGTGGTGTTTCTACAAAGCAACACGTTGACTTTGTAAGCAAAATTATTTAATAATTCTTAAAGTTGTCAAGTGAGTATTCGATTAGATTATACCATCATCAACAATAAGGGAATTAAACTAAAAATGTATTTAATGCATATTCTAAAAAACATAAACTCTGAAACTTCTTTGTGGCGTGAATTCATAATTCATATTCTTATTTGGGTATTTTGCCACTCTGCAAAATAAAATATTAAATAACGAAAATATTAACAACGAACGTTTCGAGGGATGAAAACCATAAAATACAATGGCAAAACACAAAGATCTTGTCTAAAGAATCGATGTCAACTAAACGTAAAATTAAAGAGACGGCATATATTTTACTTAACGAAGAAAAATGCGTGTCGTCTTTCTCAATATTTTTAGACAATAGTTGGCTATCGATTCTTAAAGATGAGATCAAGTAGGTATAGATATCAACAAACGTCAATGTCAAAAAATTCATTGGAGGTTGGTGGTTTTTCCTCCTAGTGAAAAAAGATAAGTTTGTTGTTCGTTTTAATTATTATTCGTTGATAACGAGGGCAGATTGTCCCTCGAAACGTTCGTTGTTAATATTTTCGTTATTTAATATTTTAATTTGCAGAGTGGCGAAATACCCATATAAGAAAATGAATTATGAATTCACGCCACAAAGAAGTTTCAGAGATGGCATAACATTTACAGCTCATAATTGAAAACACCAAAATGATAACACCACGGTGTTTTTATTTATTAATACGTGGCTTGAATAGAGATTAAGTGCATTATGAATGGTATAATCTTTGTAACCAACAAGCAAAACAAACCTGTTGCTCTTACGATATGACTAGTACAATATATCAATCATCTGATCTTACTTTTCGGAAGTAGGCTGCCAGATCATTGCTATTATAATTCACATACATTCTACCAATTTTTATTAATTCATAAATTACAAATAATTATTTCCTTATAGCTAATTATATAAACGTTAACAGAAACTATATAAATTAAGCATTTACTTATTTATACAAATTTAAAACATTTACATAGCAAAATAATTTATACTAAACGTTTATTTCAGCATCTCTAAATTCAATCATTTGGTCTTGCCATTCAAGAGCGCCATCCCCAGCAAAAAAATTTGCAAAACAATCCCTAATGCGCCGAGCATGCCTGGTTGACTGATTGGAATTTGTTCGTTGCTGTCGATGGTGCTCTGATGTAGACCGCAGTTGTAAAAATGCATTATTTGCTAACGAACGCAACTCCTCTTGTGTAATTTCACCTTCAGGTTTATCTATATGTCTGATCATATTGTACAAAACACAAGCTCATTTAACAATCATATCAACATTTTCTGGTTTTACAGCAATTGCTGTTGTAAAAATTATAAATTTAGACACTAAAATTCCACCATTTGACGGGCGTAGGACAATCGAAAATTATAAATGCGTTTTTTCCTGTCTAGGCTTTTTCGTGGATATGGTTTCATGACATGTTCCGTCAATCGAAAAGCTTCATCACCGATTATAACATACCGTAATGGTTCTCCATTTTCTTGTATCGATTTATCCTTTGACAAATCTAATCTGTCCTGTTTCAATAATTTGCCAAATCGAGAATTTTCTAATACCCCACCATCACTATTTCTGCCGTAAGATCCAACATCAATCATTAAGAATTTGTAATTAGAATCCACAAGCGCTAAAAGAATTATCGAATGAAAAGATTTATAATTAAAATATTGTGATCCACCATTATGCGGTTTTTGTATTCTAATGTGTTTTCCATCTAAAGCATCTATACAATTGGGAAAATATTTTTTCTTTTCGAAGCCCTCAGCTATACTTATCCATTCGTCTTGTTTAGGGAATACTAAATATTCCTTTGAAAGGATGTTATATAATAATTCCAGAATCTGCATAATGATCACAGACATATGGTTTGGGCTTATTCTAAATCTGTACGATGATGACGCAAAGCTTTCCCCATTTGCTAAAAACCTAAATAATAATATTAGTCATAATAATTTACCATTTCTATAGTAGAGCTTACCGTAGAGAGATGGCTAATATTTCTTGGAAAGAAATACTCTTGCGATAGTTCGTATTTCCAATTTTAAACAAAGGTTTAATTTTTGAGGTTAAAACATTGTAACAATCTTGTGACATTCTGTAGTAATTCTGGAATTTTTGAGAATCTTGCAGCAGTTGTGGCGTAAGTACATGATATTCACTCATTTGTTCTCGATGTAAATAAATATCTCGAACCCATACTGATTTCCTTTGTTTTATGCGATCACACCACATTTTGTACAAAATAACGACGTCTTCATCGCTTGAGCTGGTTTCCATTATCACCGTTATTGTTTGAGATCCAATATTTACTATAAAAACTATTACAACAATACAGAATTTTGAGGTTAGACGTGTTTGATCGAGATTAACCTTAACGGACGATCGTCACCGACCGACGCTGTCAGATGTTGGCCTATATTTCAAGCGATCGCGGACGATCGTAACCGATCGATTGCGGACGCTTGCTAGCCTGTCAGAGTCCTGCCTTATAATTATTTGTCGATAAGGTATATTCATGATTGTTTAGATTGCATTCTTTCGGAAATTGTATTAAATAAGTTCCAAAAAGAGGTTGTTTGTAAGGACTATTATTACTGCAACTTACATCGAATATTAATTCTTTAGGAGTAATCAATAACCAGGCATTATTACTTATTTTATGCATTTTAACTGTATTTAACTTAAATCTATAGATTTTAAAATCTGTTGTTCCCTTAAACTTAAGAAGGTCAACCGCAAATCTTTCGTTTTTTTCTAAATCTTGATCAACGTTATCATAAATAGAGGCCTTGTTTCACTTTTGTGCACATGTTATTAATTGTTACGCTGAATTTATTATTTAATAGGATGTATGGTTTTGAAGGAATTATCATGTGGAAAGTGTTGTTGTTTGGTATTGGTAAGGGAATCAATTGATAGTAGTCGTAAATGTCATTAGCACTCAGAGGTATTTCGAGTATGAAGACTAAATTAGTTCCTTTTCTATATGCCTTTACGTCGATTAACTGATCGTATTCATTAAGATCAATCGAAGGTTCATATGGGAGTCTGTATAGTATATGTTGTTTTGAGATGAAGTCAAGTTCAGTTCGTAGATCCTTAGGTTCCACGATAAAAGGGTGTAAAATATTTAATTTAGCGAAGGTGATTGCTTCTTCAAGCGTATCCAGAATTTCTAACAGAAGATTCAATAAAGTGGCCAACTGAAGTTGTACCGAATGGAGATTAATTAGTGCATAATTTTCGATATCGTGTAATGCTGTAGTTTTGATGGCTGATTCAATTTGTAGAAGTCGAAATTGAAGAATTTTCTGGTTAGTTTCTAATTTAAATAATGTTTGATTGTACTTGTCGATAGCTTGGGTCATCAATGACGTTTCGCGTATGGTGATCTCTTCGAATTTATGTTGATTCTTTTGAAGGGAATTTAAGGCTTGATCTATTCTTTTTCCGTCTTCAGCATCGAGGTTGCCAGTAATAAAGCTGATTAGGCTTCCTAAACCGTCTATTGTTCCTCTTTTGACTTTCCGAACGTGATTGGGAAACAATGTTCAGTTTTCTTTTGAATTTCTATTAATAGACTTTCCAAAACGAGCAGATAATTATGACTTTCTAATTTATATATGGGTCCATGATTTTCCGATTCTAATGGTTTTTTGAGGTAATTTACATTTTCTTTTAGTTTTTCATATTCGATTAATAAAGGTGAACAATCGATAGTCTTAATAAGGGCCCATTGGTCCTTTTTTATTTCTGCTGTACCAAGCCTGTTGAAGTAAAGACCTGGATTGTTTTTGAGGTTCGTGAATCCTGGTTCTGCGGGGTAGCAGATTCTAAAGCAGAGGAATATTAGTAGCAGGCAAATTTTCATATTGCTGTTTGGATGCTCGGCTTCGGCGACTCTTGTCCTCTGCGTCTCGGGGTTGTGGGGCTCGGCTTCGGCGATTTTTGTCCTCTGCGTTGCGGAGTTGTGCTGCTCAGCTTCGGCGATGCTTGTCTTCGGCTGGGCTGGTCCACTTGGAAGCGATGTCCAGTCTTCACTTGGAACCGGGTTGGATTTTGTTCGATAGTAGACGACGTGTTAACACACAAAATTACGCGAATTTGGGGTAATTTTCTACTATCCGTACGACTGCGCCAGAGATGTTTATTGATTGACGAAAGATAATAAAAAAAATCGTTTTATTCAATTTATTACCTTACGGGTTACAAAGCAAAAAAGTACAATGTTTTAAGCACGAAGTCTGCGATGCAAGTAAACTAGTGATAACAATTACGTGGGACATCTGTAAGACAAGATAAACTCATTATCAGCGTTCTCACATGTGTCGACAGATAATGCGTTTATGCAAGCAAGTAATTAATACGTAACAATTGCAACTTACCTTATTGAAACGAGTAAAAAAATATAAAAAATATTGTTAAATGACAGAGTTAGAAAACTTATGATCTATTATTTACGTTTTTCTGTTACACAGGGTCGACTTCTGTAATAAATTCGCACAGCGGCGTATCGTCATCATCTTCTTCGGGGTTCTCAATATTGGGGGAAGGGGGGTTCTTTGCAACTAAGTTCAAATAAAATTTGAATTCTTTCTGAAGTCGCCAATCCTCTCTAATGTAACGTTAAAAGCATTTCAACATCTTTAAGTTTTTGGGCTTTAACTGGTACACTAGGCTTGATGTCGGAAATTCATTTCCCCTGTTTAGTTACGCCCAATGCATTTGATGTTGCTGATCGATAATGTAGTTCGCCTTTCACTTTGATGTCCCCTTTTTTGGTACGTAGTAGTCTTTTAATCTGTGAAATTTCGAAGTGCAAAGACGCAAGTGCTTTGATTTTTGTGCTGGCTTGTTGCTTCCAGTCTTGAACAGTGCAATTTTTTCCAACTAAAAGCAAGGTACCGTGCTCTTCAAAAAAATTGTGATATTCTTGACGTCTCAATTTTTTTCTCTAATATCGAGCACACAGTCTGGCAGCATATAGGAATGGCCAGTCACAGGAAATACAATTTCAACTTCTTTAATACATTGAGGTGCTTCCTGTCACCATTTGGCAACCATTTCTAATATAGTGCAGTTTTTATTTTGTCCTGCACATCCGTCGAATATTAATCGAACAGTATTAATGCCTTCCATTTTTCTTTCATTGTTTTGTAAACAATTGTATACTGCGGATGCAATTTCGTTTGACCCTTTAAGTCGTTCATGCTCTAACCAAGAGTACATAAAAACGTTATCTTTCCGAAGTGGGGATTTTGACGAACTTCTTACCACGGCAAAATTGTAGCAGTAGAGTTGGCGGCTATAATAAGCTTTTTGATCAGGTACTTTCGGGAGCACTAAATTTTTTTGGCAGTCGTATGAGAAGATCATTAAACCTTCCTTCTTTTCCTTTATTTTCTCAAAAAATGCCTTAGCCCGTAATTTGTGAACCTTTTTCATTATTTGAAGTTCTCTCTTCTTATCCAAGTCATTTTCTAACTTAATTTTTTCTGTTACTGACAAACATGTAGAACATGCATCAGTTTTAGGACTTCCAAACCCCAACATGTATTAAAAACGTGACGAAAATAACTAATTTTCACTTTTAATTCAAGATTAACCTGTTGTGCATCGTACATTTTATACAATTTTGTTATATTTAATTCCGGGGGGTGGTATTGTCTAATCGACTTACCCCTACAGTAATGTGATTCATTTGCTTTAAGGGTTTTAATATAGGCTTTCACTGCTTCCAACTTATTCTCAAAGACTTTTTATTTTCTATCACCTCCACGCATTTCTGATAGATCACATCTGTTAGTGATTACTCCATTTAAACGGTGTTTTCCAATTCCAAGAACGCTAAGAAAAGTCTTTCGACAAACTCTTACTTCCAAATTTTGTTTTGAAATAAAATAAATTACTGTTTTTCCTTTAGGTTTTGATGTATTAACATTAATTGTTCTTGGACGTTTGCGTTCAGGTAAAGGAACTACGCAAAATCTGGAGATAAATTGATCTTGCCTAATTTTGTTGGCAGTTCTATAAAATATGTCATGAAACGCTTGAATATCGTTCATAGCCAACGTTCGACATTCCATAACGCCTATGCCGTGCTTGCATTTTGGAAGTTCAAGTTTGTGTGATTCCTTCTCACTGTGTCTGCAATTAATAAACAAAACCCGATAACAACATTTACTAGTAATAATTTAGCAGTCATACAAATAACACTCGTAAGAAAACAGTGTGAACTAATCAATCCTAAAATTTCTTGCATACTGACCTCACTGATTGAGCCTTAACCCTTTTCCACTGATCTTTTTGTATTTTTTCTTTCTCGCAGCGCTTGAATTAACTTCAGCTACAAAGGAACTATTCATTTTAAGTCGTAAAACAAAAATCACTAACGACTGAATTGTAATTTGTAATTACAACAAAGTACACCTCATGAAAACAATACTGTTAAGTCAACAACACATTGAATACTGCGTATAGTGCCAGTCACGCCACTTCTACATTGCTTCGCTATTGGCTAATACGGACATGCCCGAGTTTGATCCCAACTTAGTTAAGGACATGTCCGTTTTTGTTACCAAGCCTCAACTTTGCCGTCTAAAATATATAGGATTTGGTCGGTTTTGCAACTTAAATTGTAGACAGGCTTAAAGTACTCTAAATTCTTATTCATACGCAGCAGGTAACTCAGTTTCTCTAAAAATGTGACATGTCCGGTTTTGATTCTAGACGCCTCATGTAAGTGTATAGGTATATATACAGGGTGTAGAAGTGCTTTACGCACCATATGGATTTCAATGGTAATTTTTGTATCTGAACATATGTGCTTCCCTAATTATTTTAAGCAATAATGTACAGAAGTTTCTTGTAGAGAAAGACATTCTGCATCTTTTCATACCATAATTTGTCATTTTAGAAAACCGAAAAAATTAAGAAATTAAAATGACCACTTTCTCAAAATCAGTAGTGTCTTGAAATTATTGAAACAAATAGCCACTGAAATGTGCTAGAAAAGTAGTCTTTAACCTTCCAGGACCTGCGCTCAATTTTGAAACACGAGCACTCGCTGCGGCTACAGTCGCTTTATATACACTAACGTTAACAGTCTGGCCATATATGGTCACGATTGCCATTGGTGCCGCCATTTTATTCTTGCGTCATTTTGACAATAAGATTTAAATTTCAAAAATGTCAAAGTCACATTTATGCAAATAGAATAAGTTGACATTCAATCAACATAAATCGTTCAAAATGCGAGTACATAGTTAAAAACTGATCATAATTTTTAGAAACAACTAGAACTATAATTTATTAACGGTAAGCTGACAAGGTTTAAAGAAATTTATCAATTTCAAAAATTTTCTTCAGATATGAGCAGTCGGATGCAAACGCAAATATGAAAAATGTGTGCTAACTGAAACTTTCTTCAGGAATAGGGACAGGCGAAACTTATGGACAAAAAAATTAATAGAGAAAATTGGTACCCAAATAGAAATTCAAGAATTTGTGAAAAGCATTTTGCAGATTGTATGTGTGAAAAAGCACGAGTTGGTGCAAAAAAGACTTGAGGATAATGCTGTTCTAACATTAATTACTTTCTTATCGTCTGCTTCGGAGCCTACAGCCATTGAAAATACCAATAACATTAGCCTTCCAAAAACTGATTTTATCGACGTTTAAATTTTAGGTATGGAGTCTTGTGCATTTGAATGCAAAAATAAGTCTGAACATGGTATTAAGATGAAAAGCTTCCCTATAAATAAAAAAGCAAGGCTTGTGGTCAAACAGGTTAATCGAGCATATTAGAATAACATAAAAGGTCAGAATAGAATCTAAATGTAAAAGCATTTTATATAAATAAAATGCATATTGTTGATGTAAAACATATTGCAACTTTTAATCAATTAGAAAAGTTTATTATATCCAAAGTTATCGGTGTTCGTTTAAGAATAGCTGAAACTAGAACGAAAAAGCAAAATACACAACAAAGCAAATACAGTTGTACTTCTGTGGCAATGCACAATGTAGCCTATATAAATTAAGTGGGAAGTTATGAACAGTAATTTTAAGCGTATTAGACTGTATACTCACTGTTTTATTAGTTTTGGGATCATTTTAAGTTCTGTAGATTTATTATTATTTATGTGAGTACTAACTGTTAATAAAATTTATAATATCTCATTGATACGACATTGTTTGTTTTACTATTTAGTCATATATTTACTTATACTAAGCATTTATTTAATTAAACTATTTTCCAACACTAACCCCGCCACTGCTTTTGACCCGCCACTGGAGGCGGCCATATTCTGTCTTATGTCATAAGTGACATTTCATATGGCCAGACTGTTGTATTGTTGTATATAAAAGGACTGTAGTCTTGACGGGTTGCAATAGTTGCAAACTTTAATGAAATTGTTGATGTCCACAGAAGTAAACGCTGTTGCTATGCAATAATAATTGAACGTAAGTACAACGCGTCACAAAACAAAACACTTTGAACCACGCCACAACTGGAAGGGACGATAAAAAGCACAATCACAAAACACTTTAAATGGGGATATCTGACCTGTAAATTGCTGCACCGAGTTGGAACTTCTACGGTGCTGTGGACAGAAGGTCGTTACCGCTCTGTCGTTATGACAAATGTCTCCACTCCAACTCCACCTAGATATCGGCTGCAACTTCGATAAGCTTTTGGATCGCTTCGACTGAAAACGGGGCCTTATTATAGAACTCCGTTCAACACACGTATGCTGCTCGCTTATATTACCTGTACACACACTTAGAAAACTGGCAGAACTTCCGTAGAATCACTTCAAAATGGTCTGGCTTGCAGTGAACCAAATTGTGTTGTATTTCTTTTGCGGAATCAATCTCAGGAAAAACTTCCACAAATAACAGCACACGCTGTCAATAAAACACAACTTCTAAACAACTTGGGTACTTAATAGCATATAAAAACCACTTATATTAGAGGAGCTTGCAAAAACACAGCTAACTGTTTTGAAGAAGCCACCTCAATTGTTTTGTTTACAGCTTTTATTTTAGTTGCATGAAATGCCAAGCCTGCCCTGATTCTTACTTGATTTTGAACAAAGACAAAACTATTCTAAAAACATCATACTATCAATTATTTACAAGGCCTATGCTATTTTATAACAAATCTATACTTTAAATTATTAAATCTACAATGGAAGCATCAAGTTTTAAATTTTAATAATGGAGCCTGAAATGAGCATGCTGCATTT
Organism: Agriotes lineatus; assembly: GCA_940337035.1. NCBI lineage: Eukaryota > Metazoa > Arthropoda > Insecta > Coleoptera > Elateridae > Agriotes > Agriotes lineatus. The sequence continues at coordinate 19,882 of CALNHX010007170.1, forward strand.
CCACATTAACGGCAAAATTGTAGAGGCACAAATCCAAACTAACATGGTGCAAGCTATTTTTGAAGGTACGTATTGTTAATATTACTTTTAATTCGTTGTTGGGAATGTAGCAGCCGTTTAAACGTTAATTTGATGATCAACACGTAAAATTTGTTGATTCATATCACAGTCAAAGTTTCTGCGCAATGTCATTTCACATTTTAAATATATTTTGATTCTTTTAAATCATCAATTAATGCTTTTTCTCCTTTTAATTAATATTACTATAATTTCGTCGGAACTAAATTTATATTTCCATTGAACCTTTTAGAAAATACCTACTAGTTACATACCAGATCTGCGTACTGTTTGGTTGCACTTCATAAAGTAGACTAGATGTATGCACAACTGCCATATCAAGCGAAAGATCAACATTTTGTCCCAACATAACTCAAAGCTTGTCGTTCGTTTGAGTTTACAAAATTTTAAGCGTTTTCAAGTGTGGTTTAAAAAATGATTGTAGTTATGCATATACCTAGTCTTATTTTATGAAGTACAATCAAACGGTACGCAGATCTGGCATGTACCCCGTACTTATGAAGTCTAAAATTTCATTTTTATTTAGACGAGGCTCTTAAACCGATGTTATAAAACATATATCATGCAGCAACACGGCAACATGAATCACGAGGGCATGGAAACCAAAGCAGCAGGCAGCCTGAAGATGATGCTAAATAAATGCATTGGACAGCAAAATCAACTATGTTATTATTGGAGTTGTACCATGGTGAGTCGAAGATTCCGGAAGAGACAAAGAAAAATCTGTATAATATGTCAAGGCTGAAATATGTGATAGGAAGTTTCAAAACCTAAAAGGCACATATAAAACAATAACAGACACCAAAAGAAAAACTGGCAGAGGTAGACAAACTTGGGAATACTTGACGTAATGGATGAACTATTTTCCACTGATGCCCTGCACAACCTATATTCCCTGTCTCCGTACCGAATCAGCTCTCTACGTCCATTCTGTCTTCCTTGCTCCCAATATTTTCAAATGTACCTGCAGCTTTGCCACCTCCAACGCCTTCAATTTTGTCATCCTCAGCTCCAACAGCAGTGTCGTTCTTGGCCTCTTTGTCTGGTACACCATCGTCAAGAATTCCCAGTTCCAATACTTCGCCCAGTGGTATATACCCATGTATAAAAAGGAAAAAAAGAAGCTGGAGGATTTTAAAAAGAAAATCCTTTGTGAAGAAAAAAGTCAAAGAATTAGAAGACAAAAAATATTTATAAACAACAACTCCAAAAAAGTCATAATGAAATTTTGAAACATCTAGTGGTGTTAAGACCAAAAAATTTTACAAATTAAAAAAAACGTATACCAATCGTACTTACACTGTATAATAATAATAATAATAATAAATGTCTTTATTACTATAAACGAAATACATTAAAAAGAATTCAAATTTATAGTTAGGGCGAGATTCAGTACAATGCTAGTTGTATTCTACATATAATGATTAAATCTAAGTAATTAGCATACGTCTGCTCTTATAGGTGCCTTGAATATAATGAAGACTGTACATGCTGATTATGTAAAATTAGACATAGGACATTTCCTTACTGTTATGATGTTTGTAAACAAAATAACAACATAGTGACTATAGAAAACTAATTGAAACGGGATTATTTCATTGTAATTTCAAAACCGACAATTGTTACTACCATAGATAGATTGGTTGATGCTAAAATAAAGTTGTCAATGTAGTCTTACATTATTCACACTATATGTAAATAATGTAAATATTAAGTTTTGAAAATATATTTTTCTGAAAATTGGAACATGGTTTTGTAGTATTAAGTGTAAATAAACAACTGAATAAGGTAATTTTGTTTGAATAATCAATTTATGGTTATTTAACAATTAAGTGTGGTAATGAAAGCGATTAATAATCAAATTAAACATGCGAGTGTGTTAATTTTTTAGATTATTAATCGCCGACTAACACGAGTTAGACACAATATTTTTCTCTTGATCGCATCTTATTAAAATGAAGAAAATATAACTTTATTCAACAGTAAAATCGTAAGACCTCATTTTTATAGCACCTATACATATTCAATCAAAAAGTTATTTTTTTTATCAGAAAACGTCTTTTAGGTAAAATTTGTCTATGAAAACGTTGCTTAGCAAAATTGACAAATACAAACTTCTGATTAATTAAAACCTGAGCCCTGCTTCAAGGCAACAATGCAGTGTTAAATATGAACATATTTGTTTCCCTAATTATTTTAGAGCAATCTTGTAGGCTACATAAGTATTTGTAGAGACAGAAATTCGGCAGCTTTTTATGCCTTCATTGTCATTTTCCATTTTGGCTTGGCCACACTGGCGATACTCAAAATTAGACTTATATTTTTTAATGACAACTTTTCTAACACATTTCAGTGGCTACTTGTTCCAATAATTTCGAGGCATTACTGATTTTGAGAAAGTGGTCATTTTAATTTCTTAATTTTTTCAGTTTTCTGAAATGACAATTATGGTATGAAAAGATTCAGGATTTCTCTAAAAATATTAATGTACAAGATTGCTTTAAAATAATTAGGAAGCAAATATGTTCATTTACAGAAATTACCATTGAAAACCCTATGGTGCGTAAAGCATTTCTACACCCTGTATATATACCTATACACATATACCGAGAATTTTACTTTTTTGTATACATACGAGCTATCTATACATGTCAACACATTGTTTTAGTGCTAATTATAGATGGAATTTTGGATAGTTCTATTGCAAGGAATAGGCCTTTCTGGATATTTTATCGAAAATAAATCCCTTGCAGTTCTCAAGCACAAGCTGGTACCATGTTAACATTTCAAATTTTTTTAATGTGTATTGATGTGAGATAGGTGATTCTCCAATTAAATACCTCTAAAATGGGTTTGTTTTATTTTTTTTTCTTATTAACTCCTATTTTAAATAGAGAACCAAGACAACTAAAAAATTTCTTGGAAATTTTTTGTAGGTAAACATTGCTTCTTTTTAGGGTTTGTGTCGTTACGATTTTCTTGCCGAATCTGCATTCGAGTTTTCGTGCATTCCAACAACGTCCTAATTTGCCCTCGCGTCCCGCTCGGGCAAATTAACACGACGTTGGAACATACTCAAAAAAATTTCCGGAAAGAATTAATGCTCTTATGAGATTATATGTGACTATTCAATTCACCTGTCATCTGTCAAAAAGTGACCAATGAAAATCCAGAATTCTGACGTTTCTTGACCAATCAAAAAAATATCAGTGGATATATCTTCCTAGAAGGTATTCAAGTGACTATTTTAAACAAATGTGATTTTTATTAGAAAAAGTCAATATTAGTGTTCTGTTACTATAGAAATTGCGTAGTTTGTTGCTAGATTTACTGAAAACTAATTTGAAAAAGTAGTTTGGTTCATTAAATGGTCCCTCGAATACCATTCTTAGTCAAAGTTAAGTAGATTATTTTTGCGGTGGTATCACTACTCATGTCCATTGCGCTTGGGATTAGGACTCGTGCTAGCGCACTCGTCCTAATCGTACCAAAGCGCAATGGACATTCGTGACACCACCGCAAAAATAGTCGACATAACTTTGACTACTCATGGTATTATAAGTGAATATTTTAAACAAATGTGATTTTTATTAGTTAAAGTCAATATTAGTGTTCTGTTACTATAGAAATTGCGTAGTTTGTTGCTAGATTTACTGAAAACTAATTTGAAATAATTCATTGAATAGTCTCTCGAATGCCATTCTTAGTCAAAGTTAAGTAGAATATTTTTGCGGTGGTATCTACTTATGTCTGTTGCGCTTAGGATTAGGACTCGTGCTAGCGCACTCGTCCCAATTGAACCTAAGCGCAATGGTCATTCGTGATACCACAGCAAAAAGATTCGACATAACTTTGACTACTCATGGTATTATAAGTGACTATTATACTAGTACTGAATTGCAGCGACTATTGTACTAGTACTCAAGTGAGTACTTTGAACAAATTAAAATATTTATTGAAGATGTTTACACAAATTGTATTTTAACATGTGTAACTAAGTGTTGAGTCTTTTTAATTTGGAAAATGGGTTCGGTTCACTGAATAGTCCTTTGAATACTATTCGTAGTCAAAGTTAGGTAGACTATTTTTGGGGTGACATTACTCATGTCCATTGCTCCGCAACTCGTCATATTTGTACCCACACACAATGGACCTTCGTGATACCTACTACGCCAAAAATAATCGATATAACTTTGAGTGCTTATAGTATTATAAGTGAAAATTTGTCTTTTCAACTAACTCTCGTTTGTATGGTTTTTGGCTACTTATAAGATCACTGTAAAAGGAAGTTGTGTGCGTGTATCACACCAAACTTTTTTTAAGCTTTAAAAAAAATTCAAAAATTACAAATTCTACAGAAACCGCACAAATAGAGCGTTAGTTCAGGAGACCAATTTTCTCTAAAATTTTAAGCTGAATTCGAAAATGTAATAATATACCGGGTGTTTTATTTAAAATAGGAGTTAATAAAAAAAATAGAAAAAAAAAACAAAAGAAACCTACTTTAGAAGTATTCAACTGGAAAATCACCTATCTCACATCAATACACATTAAAAATGTAAGAAAAATGTAAAATTTAAAAAAAATCGTTAGAGCCGTTTTTGAAAAAATCGAAAAAAACTGAAAAATCACAAGAGTAAACACCTACTTCCGGTTATGCGATTTTCTTCAAAAGCTTGCTGTCTCATCTACATAGTACACAAAACTTATATATGAAGTTTCAATGCCATACCTCTTTTCGTTTTTGAGATATTCTGTTCACAGACAGACACACAGACACACAGACAGACAGACAGACAGACAGACCAATGAAAAAAAATATGTTTTTTGGGATCAGGGGACTCTAAAACGTCAAGATCTGTTGAAAACTCAATTTCGAATTTTTGGGGTGAATCCAATACTTCCTTTATAGTAGTAAAAGGAAGTAATAATTTAAAGTTAACTTATGAAATGTATTTTTGAACTAAAAAATTTTTTTTTTTAAATTGAAGGTTCTTCGAAAAAATATATTCCAAATGCAAATGTGTGTAGTAACAATTCATTACGATGAAACGAATATTTTTGGAAGGTTTAATTATAATTATGCACGGTTTTAAATCTCAAGGTCTTCGCTGTATTTACAATTCGCCGAATAAGTTCTAAGTAGTTGCAAACAACTCTGCTCTTAAAGTGAAAAATATAGATAATTAACCATAATCATCGTATCTGGGGCCTTTAATCTTCAGCAAAAACACAAAACATTTTTATTAATTATTAACATGAAAAATTACATTATACCACTATAGACATGTTCAGGAACATTTATGAAACATAGTACGAAATCTAAGAGAACGCGCTAGAGAATATATGCCAGTGAAATTGGCAAACGAAAACACGAGAAAGCCTTACAAATGTCACGGTATTGCAGAAAAAGAGTGTCCCAAAATGTTGATAAAACTCTATTATGCATTTACTACTAAGTAGGTGCATAAACTACAACGTCAAGTTACAGAAAATATTACAAGTGTATATCCTACTTTTGAAATTCCAATTAATAGTTTAGAAATATTTTTTTGTGAAATAAGTGTCACGTACAGGCTTATTTAGAACAATCATATATTAGGATGGTTTCGAAAATTGGAGTTTGATCCTGCTGGCGTTGCCTTTTGAGATTTTTAGAAATTATATTACAGCCTTCTGGAGCTCTTACTAGTCGCTTTAAATATTTCTGTAACGCGCAACTCATGTGCAGTGCCTTTTTGTCTTTTATTCCATTTTGCTTATGTTTGCGTAATTCGCTATCAAACAAACAACTTGTTGTCCCGACACCAAAGCACGCAAACGAGTGTTTCAAGTGTCCGCCATTACACCCGTTAGTGTTTTACGAGAAGTTATCGTACCGTTTTTTGCTTTACCGTTTATTAAGCTTCGGCTACAAGCTGGATTAAACAATTCCCAAAATAAACCAGTGCTTGAGTTAGGTGCCAGTATTGTATCTTTTAGTATATCCAAATTCTCGTTGTGTAGTGTTCTAGAGTTTCGCGGGCAGGCAAAGTTAAAACAAGTCTTGGCTAAACTAGAACAATAACCGTAGTATTATTGCTTTTTTACTGTGTTTATAGGTTTATCCTCAGCATATAAAGTTTTGTAATAATAATAAGAATTATTATTAATATCATTTGTGAAATAATAAAAATTATTATTATTTTTTTATTATTAGGGTTGTTCTAAATTTTTAGTAGGTACCCTTCTTGGTATTTTTGTGTAAAAAGACTTTCTTTTAGTACTTGGTCGAGGCAAGACGTGTAACTGCGCACACGGCTTCGTGTGCTAGCTATGAGTTGCTAGTGTTTGAAACCACGACTTTCTAACCAGATCAGGTATTTAAGAAAAACCACTAATATTTCACTACAAACCGTGAGATAAGTTGTGAGACAAGTTGTGACGTTGACAGCTTCACAAAATGTAATTTATACGTACACATATGCTTCCGTTTGCACGAATTGAAGACAATGGAAACAATTCAGCGATGCGCACCGCCGCATAAGGCAGAACTCGGCGCATTTCCTCTCAGATTATCTCCCTGATTAAGACACTTAGATCTAACGATTCGCCCAGCCACCTCTAATTGAAAGAGTTGCCATACACTTTGGGTCAGCCGAAACCGCCTGTAGCCACGAGATATAGACCTACTTGAGAACCCGCCCAGAACTGTAAGATGTCCCTTACACTACAATTCTGCATTTGCTCTTTTGGTCGCCGGCTCAGATATCAAATAACAACCCTAAAACCTCCTTAAAACTGCTTTACTCTGTGATTTTGGTCACCAGATCCGGTATCAGAAACAGCCCAAAGCAGGATTTCATTCCTTTGCGCTGCAACGCAGAAACGGCAACAATAAACCTTTGAATAGGTCACGACGAAAGCGTCGATCATTAGGTGATAAGCATTTACTAGGTCCCGCGAGAATGTAGGGCAAGGCCTACATGTATGAAGTAGGCGAGAGTTCTAGAGTACCGTCAGACGAAGTCATAGCTTAGACTTCCGAAGATGGGACCTACAGTTTCGTTTCGAGTCCCGTCAAAGAACCCTGTTGGCGGTCGAATTTTTACAAGGTAAAAGTTCAACATAAATATCACAGCACTTCGGGTACCGTTAAAAGTGGCCCTGCGGCCCATCTAGAACCAGTACTGCTTGATTCGCACCCGAAGAGAACCCTAACCGTGGTTATTTGTCGACATTTAGCAATATCATTTTAGCGCTAAATACAAGCACACGCAGTCATTCGGTACTGTCATGCTTAATTCCAGAATCGCTTGTTCCGAAATAGAGTGTGCAATCCTAGACAAACGTTCGTCAGTGTTGTTGCGACGGCTACAAACTATAGCAAACATAATCTGTGTATGGTGGGCTGAAAGATCTCCCAGGGGCGGGTCAATCTAACCCGAATACACATTTACTTATCGTTCTAACTTGTACATACATTACATAAATTAATTTTAGTTTAAGACTTGGAATGTAAAATGTAATGCAAAGACCAACTTCATATTTAATGTATTCTCAGGAGCCCTTCCGCAAAAGTGCATGAAACCTTTCTTATTGGAAATTGTATTTTCACATCCATTCAATAAGCTTCTCAGATACACCGTCTTGTACACACGAGGAGTATGTGCGTCACAGATTCGATAGAGAGCTTTTTTGGTATGCATTCATAATGTCGTCAGGGATATGAATATCAAGAAAAAAATACCTTACCAATTTTTTCTGGAAAGAAATCTAACTTTCAAGCAACATGATGATAAACGATATTGTGATTTTTCAATCGCACCGTAAATTGATTTTTGATATCAGGTATTTTAAAGCGTGACATGATCACGAGTTTCATATCCGTTCATATACGAGTACGAGTAACTAACCTGTAAATGGTACTAATGCTAGACTTGTTTCTCATTGTTCTGTAAGCAATTCTATGGATAAGAACTAATTTATTACCAAAACAGTTTTCGGAGGCCCGGAGCTCTAAACAATGCACACATCATTTAACGTATTAGGTTTGGAATGTGGCATCATCGGAAATTCGTAATCACGTCACTTTCTCTTAGATACTGTGATAACAACCGTTACCGGTCACAGTTCTTGAAATGTTGACCATCATTAGTACCTAGTACCGAATACGGCAAGTAAACCAGTGATTTATCTTCAGACTTCGACAGCC
>CALNHX010007170.1:28176-77752 GCA_940337035.1 Agriotes lineatus
AAGTCCATAAGGGGGCGGCTGTGGAAATGCAAACGTATAAATAATATTTTGGTGGCACTGTAAGTCTATGTCAAATTCGAGGTTGTCAGGTTAGTTTTGACAAAGACTGATGCAAAACAACCTGCTAACCTCGAATTTGACATAGACTTACAATGCCACCAACATATTATTCTGATACTACATCGGAGGGAGTAAAGAATTCATAACTTGCCTAGTATAATTCCCAAGGGAGTTATGAGTATATTAATAGTTACCGTAACTAAGGCATTATTTAACTGTAATTGATTAGGATGGAATAAATAGTATTTAGGTCTATGCACCGAAAATTTAAGTAGCCTCTTAGAACTAACTCAGAAACATTATTTTGATTCAACGATTGGGAAACGACAAATATACGACCCGATTGGCGACTTCCGGATGGGCGGTAGATATGAACGGGGTAATCGCTTAAATGAATTCTGCCAAGAGAAGAACTTGGTGGTAGCAAACACGATGTTTAAACAACCCAACAGATGGTTGTATACATGGACATCGCCTCAAGGTAATACCAATAATACTGTAAAAAACCAAAAAAATGTTCTTCTTATAAATTAGAGATTTAAAAGCAGCACCAAACAGTAGAAAATACGCCGGTCACAATCCGGTAGTAATAAACATTAAACTGAAACTTAAAAGCAAACGAAACACGAAGCCAAGATACAGAACTGATATTGCAATCATCAATAATGAGGAAAAACGAACAAAGTTAAAAGAGAAATAATGTATTCAATTCAAGGTTCTACAAAGGAAAACGTAGGAGAAGTTAATAATTATTTCTAGAAAAAAATTGTATAACGACACAAGAAGAACAATACTAGGAAAAAGTAAAGGAAGAAAGAAGAAGGGTTGGATGACCGAAAACAACCTCAAATTAATACACCTATGGCGCAAGCATAAAGGAAGAGATATAAAGCATACAAAAAAATTCATGTTTAAGCAAAAAAAAATTAGAAAAGCTAGGGAGACGTGATTGAATAATAAATGCAACGAACGAAGAATTAGAAGTTAAACATGATTCTTTCAATATGCACAAGAAATTAAAAGAAGTGACTGGAACGTTTCGCAGAAGTAATACGAACTGCCTTAAAGTTGATAATGATCGCATTTTGTTAAATAAAGAAGACAAAGAAGCAAGATGGATGACTTACATCTAGTCCCTATTTGACAACGTGAGACCGAAATTAGCCATCGAGGGGCTCAATTATCTTCAAACGGGTACTAAAATATTAAATAGAGAGGTAAAATACGCAATAAAGGTATAAAAAAAATATAAAAGCGGCCGGCCCAGACCTTTTGTCCACAGTCTTTAGCATGTAATTGTAATAACCTTAGTTATTCGACTCTATCTCAGGGTTACCATTAAAATTAAATTAATACATAAACAATGAATAACTACAATACAATTGTATTTATTAAGCAATTAATATCTGTCTTTATCATACGTTTAACACCTTTGTTAATAATATTTGATAAATACTTAATTTCAGTTAACCAATTTTAAATTAATATTACTGTCTGTTTACAATTTTATTATTAACTAATTTATGATTCAATTGAATTCAATTCTAATAACTCTGTAAGTAGCAGATATATTTTTAATTACTACTTTCCTTTTATATGCGTCTTGTTTTAAGTTGAGGGTTACTAGACTCACTTTGTAAGCTTCTATCTTCGAGCTTCTTATCTTATATAATCTTCTATTCGCCAGATCTTTGCTACAGCTATCCTCGTTGTGGTGGCAGCACATCCTTGTGTAGTAGTAATCGATGTACTCACAATTTTTTTTATTTATTATTTCGCACTAATATTTGTTTATCACACTCTTTAGGTGTATGACAATATAAATGGGTACATATGGTCAGTACATTAACGTCTAAAGTTGACTATTAAATGAAATCTCAATTGGGACTTGTGTCAATTCAATTTATATTTTTATACCACCCATTTGTTCTGTTTATTTTTAAACTACCCGCCAAAACCAATAGTTAAATGATAATACAGTTTTCTTTTATTACTTGTTCTGATTTTTCTAATTGTCATAAATCATATCTATAGATTAACAGTTTCACATTGTGTATGTCTTCAACTGCATGACCAAATGTGTAACAATTGAACTTTTATATTACAGTTTATAATAATAATTACTTCTTTCAGTTAAGTCTTGACTAATTTGTATTAGAATTGCAATCAAAAGTGGACAATGATACAACGAAATCATCACTCCTTTTAGAAACATTATTTTAAGCTGCTTTATTATTGTGTAGTAACTGAATGCTTAATCATTTAATGATCATATCAATATATCTGTATGTATGCTTTATTTATTAAGGTAAGGTGGGGTAAATGCAACTGGTTTTTTGAATAGTTGACATTTTGACCGGTATAAAAATTACAAAACATGCAAATGAAGTTTTGCAAAAAAAACTGAAATAAACTAGAATATTATAGTATTGACCTATGGGAGAAATTTGATAAAAACTGAAGCTGTTGTTTTCCTCCGCAGTTTTTTAAAATCTTATCAACATGTTACAACATGCCCCGGTAAAGGGGGCAAATGTAACAGCGGCCCTGTAGTATGATGAGATATTGCAATACGCATGAATACGGGGCAAATGTAAAAGATTTGTTTCTTAGCTAAAAAATGGTTCAAACATCAATTAATTCGGATAAAAATTAAAGAAGTTCTAAACTTTTAAAGAATGTAAGGCCTGAAGGGCGTTTTTTCATACATGGACGACTGTAGTAAACACACAAGAGAATGTTTTATCATTTATTTTAAGTGATTAACTTAGGTGCAAAATAGTAAAAAATCTTTAAAAATAATAACAGTGATAAAAATAAAACATAAAGAACTCAAAAATCACACAAATAAAATAAACTAAATCAGGTTAGTACAAATACCAGTACAGAAAACTAAACAAGTTAAGTAACTATTTAAGATATATTTATGCAAAATTATGAGATTTTAGATATTATATCCATCAAATAAAATGTTAAAGTAAAATAATCCTCTTCTGTCGGTCAAAGACTCCGGCAATATCTTTACTATGCTATTTTCAGTGACTGTATCTAAATCCGAGACAAAAGGCCACTCAAATTTAAATATGTCTTGCCGTTTAGTAGCAGTTCTTTTTAGAAACTTTATTTCATAATCTTCTTCGATCTGTCTGGTTATTTGACCAACAAAATGTTTGATAATTTTCTTTGAAGTATACTTCATCAAAACCCACTTGTCTTTATCAAGATCTTGATTCATATTATCATTTTCTTCCTGGTTCCATATTTCCATTTCTTGCACAAGAGTTTCTAAAAATTCTTCATCATTATCCGAATCCTTATACTCTACTTCAGCATCTTCTTCACTACTACTAGAATCTTCTTTTTTATGGTGTTTTGACTTTGCCTTCTTCTGTTCTTTTTCTTCCTTATTTTGCTTAAGCTGCTCTAACACGTCAGCATTGGTTAAAACTTCAGAGCCAATAGCTGCTCTCTGTCGCTTTGTTTCGAATGTTTTGGTTGGCTTATGATTGGAAACTAAAGGATCGAGATCAGAACATTTGTTCAATGATGTTGGTTGCTCTTCTGAACATATAATTACACAGACACTGTGATTATTTGAGGTTGAAGGCTCAATATTGATATCTGTATTAAATGATGTCGATGAAACTATTTCTTCTGCTTGAATGGAAGTGGAACACTTATCTATTTGTGATCGATGCCAACGACGTCAAGCTTCTGGACAGAAGTTTTCATCGGGAATAACTGTTCTATCAAATGGATGAATCCCATCTTTGATAAAACCACTCTTAAACACTTCAGGAAGTATGTTTTTCCAAGTATTTCCCACAAATTTGGAGAACAATGATTTTGGCACATTACGCCCAATATTTTGGCGTTGTCAAGATACTACGGTTGAAGAAGATGGCTACTATGTTGTGGCAATTTTTAAATTGTTATGTTTTCACGGATAGCTGTTTGTATTACTTCAGGACTAATATGCATGGAGTGACCATCGTATATAATGAGCGCTGGACGGTTTTCACCAAGTGAAGGTATTAGGGTACGCTCGAAGTAATTTTTTAAATTTCTGTTTCCATCCATCCTTTTTTGGAGGCTGCATAAACCGTTCCAGGATATCCTATTCCCTCTGGGGCACACCACTGGTCCACATGTGCAGACCTTTGTAAATTATGAGCGGAGGAGCTTTTTCCCCAGCGGCATTTGCCATTAACAGAATTGTAATGTTTTCTCTTGTAGGACCACTTGTAATCCTTGAAGCAGATTTTCCTCTTTCACCAATTACCTTGGTCTTAGTCGGATCTATGCATAAACTAGACTCTTCAAGATTCCAAATACTATTTGGTTTGTCGTTTATTCCAAGGGTATTCAGTGTTGATTCGAGAAGGTTGAAATATCCAAAAATTGTGAATGGATCTGTGGCTTTCCTTCTAGCAAATTCAACGCTTTGAGGCCTTTTAATACTGAGATTGGTAGATTATTGGCTTTTACGAACTGTCCTACGAGTATCAATACTTCGCTCCTGGATAAGCCAAATCCCCATTTTTCTAAAGTTTTCACTCCTGTTGCTAGTTTGGCTTCAAGTTGCAAGGGAAGGGCTGTTGAACGTCCTTTACTTTTTTTATTTTTTCACGGACACCTTTATAATTTGTGTAGACGGTTGAATATGGTACATTAAATGCCTTGGCTGCTTTAAAAAACGGTCATTCGACCCGATCTTACTTCAAGCAGGGCATTTTTGAGGTTATTTTTATCGTATTGGGGGCCTTTTGTTTTTTAACATAGTTTCTTACCATGGTGCCTGAAAAGATAACACTAAACCAGCACTATAAGTCTTTAAAAAACCTTAAAGCAACAAGGGCAAATGTAATAGCGGCTGTTACATTTACCCGTAAGAAACGTGTTACATTAACCCCAAACAGACATTTTCCCGGGGTAAAAGTAACATACACAATAATGGCGGTTGTGGACACAAATTTATTATAAACTATATTTGAGGCCAATGCTTAGACCCAAACTAACGACCTTACCGCCATATTTACCTGTAAATATGTTTCTTGGTCCCAAAAACCAGGCACTGTTTTTGTAGTTCTTAATTAAGAATTCACCACATTAATTCACTCTAACTTTCGTCGTGATTAGCGACTGACTGAAGCGAAAAAGCGGAATACGCCTAGTACAGAATGGAGAAACACTTTTACCTTCCATTTCATGCTTATAGCTCCACCTTAAACTCAATGCCTGGTACTATAGTAGCTTTTATTACATTTACCCCAATATTACAAATGCCCCACCTTACCTATAAGAAATCATTCGACAGGGCGCAGCACTTTAAATTAATAGAATGCTTAAAAGACATAGGAATAGAAGAAAGTGATTTAAGCATAATAACAAAAACTATACGTACTGGAATCTGAAAGCACTAGTAAGAATCGCAGATATTGTAACAGAGGAACTAGATACGTACCTTCCTCGAGTCCCTTTAACGGATGTTCTAAAATTATCTCTGATGGTGCTCTGGGAAATGAAAAGAAGGGTGGGAAAGTGAATGGACAGTGGATTATTAATCTTCGTAAAGCTGAACATACTACCATATTCGCTGAAAATACAGAAAACCTGCAATATTTACTTAACCGAACAAACAGGATAAACTACGGGGCTCAACATCTACAAAGACCAAAGTGACGTGTGTAAATAATGGCCATCCAGCTGCTGTGAACGTAGCTCGTACATAGCAGGTAAACCAATTTAACTATCTTGAATTCTGGCTAAATGAGAGATGTAACCCGGACCAAGAAATTAAATGTTGTATAGAAATTTCAAGAAATGCGTTTAGCAAAATGAGAAATCACTTATGTAACGGAAGCATAAACTATGCAACTCGCTGGAGAGCAACACAGTGCTATATATTACCAACATTATGTTATGGAATTGATAATTGTACCCAGGAATATCAACAATACACCGATTAGAGGCCTTCGAAATGTGGTTGCACCTAAAAATGTTGAGAATTAAATGGACGGTGATAACAACAATTGAAGAAGCTTTTCGCTTAGTTCAATGAGAGAACTGTACAACATCATCAAGATAAAGAAAGCCGAATACCTCGGACATATAATGCGAAACCAAAAGTACAAGATGATACAACTAATTATAATGGGTCAAAGAGAAGATAAACGAGGCCGAGGCGTTGGCAGAAGGTCCATATCATGGTTATGGAACTTACGCAACGGGCCTCTGATCAGAACACCTTTTTCATCTAGCTGAAGATAGAGAGAGATATAAAGATAAAGTGATAGCCAAACCTCCGGTTAGGATTGCACTAGAAGAAGAAGAAGAAAGAGTTAGAGATAACGGTTCTTATAATTAGCCTTCATTTCAATTGACATTAAATAATTTGCAGAGATTATGATACAAAGAGAAACTCAAAAAGCATACTTCCGTCCGGACAGTGACCGTGAACGGATGTTTGTGCGATCGTTTTGTATAGCAAGTGATCTAGTGTACGAGTGTTCGAACCGATTGCCCTGCGCTGTGCAGATGGGTCTACACCTTATCAGCCCACCTCAGCCAAATGATGCCAACTGGTAAAACTTCTGTGTACAGGGGTTCCTTTTCCTCCACTGATTTTTCCAATCCACTCGATACATCCACCTATTCCGATGCAGTAAACCATAACATTTTTCCCAAAAAAGATCAAGCAATTGTTATAAATACTGTAGATGGTCTTAAACAAGTTGAATATGTTAAAGCAATAGGAAATATCACTGATCCAAGAAATATCCGCTTTGTTTCGAGAATATCGAATAATCGCCTATGTATTTATTTTTCAAGTAAAAGTATAGTCGATACAATTATAGCTGAACACGATACTGTAATAATCAACAATGTTGAATTACAAATTCGTAGACTAATTACTCCTGCTCAAAGAGTTGTTATGTCAAACGTATCCCCTACCATACCGCATAATATACTAGAAAGTACTTTAAAAGAATACGGATTAAAAATGGTTTCACCAATAACTTTTCTAAGAGCTGGGATTGCAGATGCTGGATATTCACATATTATGAGTTTCCGACGACAAGTGTATGTATCAGATTCTACCACAAAAATACCTGAGTCCATCCTTATCAGTTTCGAAGATACCTCATATAGGATATTCCTCTCGACTGACACAATTTCATGTTTTCTGTGTAAACAACAGGGACACATAGCAAGTAAGTGTTCCACAAAAAACCATCCACCCGAATATGAAACTTCTGAGGATCAACCTAATAAGGAAAATCCGCAAAATGTCATCACTTTAAAGCGGCAAATTTCCAATAACGACACCATCTCCTCTGACTTTACTGGCCCTAAAGTATTACCATCAGCAGCCCAAGATGCGAAAGCCACAGATGTAGACTTCTTTGTAGATCCTCCTCCCCCCAAAACATCTAAACCACCAAAGAAAAAAACTAAGAAGAGCAATTCACAAACAGAATTAAGCGAAACTATTACTGAACAACTGAAGCTAGCTTACAACGTGATTCAAGAAAACTCAGAAAAATTCGTACTATCATATCAACAATTCAAAGACTTCCTATAAAACGCTTATGGTTCCCCAGATCCTCTAAGTATAGCCAAATCATACACATCTAAGATAGATGAGCTTATCTCAATGATAAAGGACATCTACCCTCACCTCACTGAAAGAAGCATAAAAAACAGATGTAGCCGTATTCAGAGAAAACTAAAGGAGCTTTTACGTTCAGAAATAGACGATGCCGCATCAAGCTCCAGTATACTCAGTATAGCCTCATCAGATGCAGACTCCCTTCCCCTCTCAACATATTAAATGAATTCATCAATTCTACAATGGAATGTTAACGGTTACTACAGTCGCTTAGAACAAATAAAGTTAATTATTGCCAAGTTATCCCCTATAGCCATATGCATGCAAGAAACCAACTTTAAAGAAGACTCAGCTGCCAACCTTCGAGGATATACAACCTTCCACAAAAACAGAATTAACCAACAAATCGCCAGCGGAGGGGTAGCAACTTACATTAAAAATACATACGTTTGCAACAAAGTTAAACTAAAGACGCAGTTTGAAGCAGTAGCAGTTACAGTATTTCTACCTACAAAAATTACTATCTGTAACATATACATACCTAACAGCTATAAACTTCATGACGACGATATCCTTGAACTGATAAAACAACTACCTAAGCCCTACATATTGCTAGGAGACTTCAATAGTCACGGTCAACAATGGGATTCCCAGCACACGGACCATAGAGGGAAAATAATAGAAAAATTAATTTTTGATTCTGAGCACGTCCTACTAAATAGAGGAATGCCTACATACCTCAGCCCTAGTACTGGCAAATTTTCTCATATTGACCTTACCATTTGCACCAGTAAACTTGCTCCGATATTACAGTGGGAAGTCCAACCTTATTTGCACGGGAGTGATCACTTTCCAATTAAAGTAACAATAGAAATCCACCAACAAGTCATCAAAATCCAATTTCCACAATGGTCTTTCAAGAAAGCAGACTGGGATGCGTACTCAAATTATATCACAAAATCAATTGACAAACTCGACGTACAGCGTGATATCAACATACTGCTAGACAATTTTCAAAATATGTTGAAAGCAGCAGCAGACATGTCTATTCCTAAGACCAAAAAACCAAAAAACCACTCCCCCGTACCATGGTGGAATAAAGCATGCCAAGAAGCCATTCAAAATAAGAATAAAGCTCTACTAAAATATAAAAGACAAGCCACCTTAGATAATTTTTTGCATTTCAAAAAGTGCCGAGCGAAAGCAAGATATGTCATTAAACAAAGTAAGAAAAAGAGTTGGGAAGATTTCACATCAAAAATAAACGCCTGTACTCCAATACCCGAAATGTGGGAAAAAATAAGATGCATAAAAGGAACCAACCGTACCCACCCAGTAACTACTTTAATGCACAACAATTCCATAATATCCACTGCAGCCGATATTGCTGAACTATTTGCCACCTACTTTTACAACAACTCCAGTAACTGTAACTACGATAACAATTTTAAAGAGAAAAAGAAAGAAATAGAAAAGCGAAATGTCCTGGTACACGATGGTGAATACAGTCCACTTAACATACCTATAAATGACGCCGAACTTAGTTATGCTTTAAAATCATGCAAAAATACAAGCCCTGGGGCCGACGATATTCCTTTCTGCTTTCTTCAAAACCTACCGCCTGCTGGTCAAAAATATTTGCTTCAAATATACAATAAAATATGGACTGAACAAGTTTTTCCGAATAAATGGAACGAGGCTATAACCATACCATTACTTAAACCAGGAAAAGAGAATTCAAAAGTTGAAAGTTACAAACCAATTTCCTTAACGTGTACTATGTGCAAATTGCTAGAAAAAATTGTTAACAATAGATTAGTGTGGTTTCTCGAAGACAAGAATTTTTTAAGTACTCACCAGTTTGGTTTCCGGCGAAACCGTTCGACGACAGACTACTTAGTTTTCTTAGAAGGTGAAATATGTGACGCTTTTACCAACGGACAAGATCTTATAGCAGTTGGTTTCGATATTGAAAAAGCATACGACATGGTGTGGCGACGTAGAATAATGCAACAACTCTACAATTGGAAAATAGGAGGAAACATCTGCCAATTTATTCAACATTTTCTTAAAAACAGATCATTTAAAGTAAAAATAAATGGCACCCTGTCAACATCGAGAATACTAGAAAATGGAGTCCCACAAGGATCTGTTTTAAGCACTACTTTGTTTTTAATTGCCATAAATGGAATTACCAGCAATATAACATCACCAGTCAATGCTGTGCAATACGCAGACGATTCAATCGTTCTTTGCAAAGGAAAGAATAACAACTCTACTCAAATCCTTCTGCAGGAATCTATAAATAAAATATGCGAATGGACCAACACTTCCGGTTTCAAGTTTTCAGAATCTAAAACTAAATGTATACATTTCAGCAACAAAAGACATGTTGAGCCAAGTCCTATTTTGAAACTCAATAACAAAGATTTAGAATACGTGGATTATATAAACTTACTCGGAATGGTATTTGACCAAAAGTTAACATGGATACCTCACCTAAAACAACTCAAGAAGGAGTGTCAGACCAGATTAAATATAATCAAAGTGTTATCACATAAAAATTGGGGAGCACAAAAAGAAAGCTTGATAACAATTTACAAATCTCTGATTAGATCCAAACTAGACTATGGTGCCATAGTATATTCTTGAGCTAAAAAGACAAGTTTGAGAATGCTTAATTGTATTCATCACACAGCGATAAGGCTTGCTTCAGGCGCTTTCAAAACCAGTCCAACGGAAAGCTTACTTTGTGAATCCGGCGAACCTTCATTGGAATATAGAAGACGACAACTAATACTATCTTACGCTGCAAAGCTGTTAGCAGATTCGAAAAATCCTCTTCAAAATAAAATAACGAGCAGACAATTCCATCACACTTACCACAAAAAACCAAAAAACAAATTTCCCTTTCACTATCGCTTATATCTTATACTGAGCCAAACAAACATTCCTTTTCCACATATCCAAACAACCCGTTCTGATAAAAATCCCCCCTGGAAATACCCCACCCTAGTAGTAAATACCGAACTGACACAGTTTAATAAGCAAGAAGTAAATCCACAACTTATAATCAATCTTTTTAACGCCATTGTCGAAACCTACCCAACTCACATCCAACTATATACTGACGCCTCAAAAACAAGCACTGGCGTGGGAGCTGCCTTAATTATGCCAACAGGACACCAAACCTTTAAACTTCACCCCGACTGCAGTGTCTACACGGGGGAAGCCTACGCTATTAAACAAGCACTGGAATATGTTCGACGTTCCGAAAACACCGATTTCATCATATGTACCGACTCCTTTAGTACGCTACAGTCACTGAATACCACATACACAAACAACCCAATACTACAACGCATAAAGGAATTACATTTAGATATCTCTAACTCCAATAAAAATCTCGTTATTATGTGGGTACCATCACATATTGGCATCATTGGCAATGAAACAGCTGATAAAGCAGCGCGAGAAGCAACCACATCTTATACAAACATCAATTTTTTGTTGCATAATGATTTCAAGCGTTCCATGAAAGTTAAACTCCAAAAAATACAGCAAACGGTATGGACTAATACAACAAACAACAAACTCAGAGATATTAAGACCACCATAGATCCATGGCCATCGTCTCAATGCTTAAACAGAAGATCAAACATAGTGTTAACGCGTTTAAGAATAGGTCACACCAAACTTACACACGCCCACATCTTTAACAAAGAAGACAAACCCAAGTGTGAAACCTGCAACACATTTGTCACAGTCAAGCACATCATCGTAAGTTGTACCAAATACACCGCATACAGGAACAAACACCATATCCGAAACAACTTAACGGAAGCTCTAAGTAACGACCCTTACGAAGAGAAGAAAATTATCGCCTTCCTGAAAGACATCCAACTGTATGAGTCAATATAGTAAATAGTCTTAGTTCATCTTTCATTACATATTTTGTATTACCGTACCGAGCGCTAATAGCCTGCGATGCTGATGCGCTCTAATCTTAATAAATTAAAAAAAAAAACCTTTAGCTGTGAAGGATGAAGTTAGTGACTTGGGTATCACATTTAATACTACACTTACATTTGCAAATCATATTAGAAATGTGGTAAATTCATCATTAAGAATGCTTGGATTTATAATACGCAACAGCTTCAATTTTAAAAATACCCAAACTTTATTAAGGTTATATAATGCGTATGTACGCTCTCGCTTGGAATTTTCTGCAGTCATCTGGTCGCCTACCTATAATGTGTACAAGATGCAAATCGAAAGGGTACAGAAGCGTTTTATAAGGTTTTTGCAATATAAATCAACTGGGGTATACCCTTTGTTTACGTCATATTCCCACTTGCTAAAACTGTTTAATTTGCAAACCTTGGAAAAGCGCAGATGTCTTTCATCCCTAGTTTTTTTGCATCGTGTAATTCATTACGGGATTAATTGTTGCTCTGTAATTCTCATGCAACTAAACTTCCATGTACCAAGACCAATGTCACGCTACCGTATGTATTTCTATCTTGAAAAACCAAGAACCAATATCTTGAGTCATTCACCTCTTTACCTTGCTTGTGACATAGCCAAGAAACTCGTTGAAAGTATTGATATATTTAATAACACAAAACAACTTAAAAAAGATTGCTCTCGTGCATTATGCGACATTGACATTCCCGGAAGACTATATGTTTGTATTTTTGTTTTTAAATTTTTTGTGTAATATGTATTATATTTCACCAAAATTCCAGTCTTCCTATGAGCATTTAGTTTTTAATTTTTAATTAGAATTATTAATTTATTATCTTTCTATATTATGTTTATTACATATTGTAGTAGTATTTTATTTAAAATTTGTGTTTACCTTTGCTCATTCTGATTTCGGTTGTACTACAGTTCTTTATTATTTATTTGTATTATAGGGCATCACTAGTATTGTATATGTAAATAGGTTTGTACACTGTTACCTAATTTTAGTGCTCACGGCATTGTTGGTGACAGTATAAATAAACAAATTAAATAAATAAATAAATAAATAAATAAAGCCCATTCGTCGGTAGTTGGTATGCTTTATGCTCACTTTCGTTTGAGAAGCAGTCAGCAACGGTCGCATCGCTGTCCTTTTTTCTAATCTCAACGTATTTTACTTATTCAAAAAATGCTTTGTTTCGTTGACGATATACTATCTTTGGCAAGAGATAACAACGACGAAGATGACAAAGAATTTGACGCAGAAAGTTTTGATTCTGACCACGAAAACTAGTGATAAGTTGCTTCGATGCTTTAATTGTTAGCTACTACTGTAATTTTAACTTTTAATATAGTACCAAATTTACTAAATGGGCAAATTGTTTCAATAATAATTTATTGCGAACTTTGCATAATCTTAGTGTTTTTTTTAAACCAACATTTGTATGCATAAATCTAGAAAGAAATTAAATTCGTTTTCACAAAACTATTACTTATTTAAACACGCTTCCATTCTCTTACAGTTGGTGAAATAAATCAACGCCGCAGACTCAATTTCTGCTTAAAAATAGCTCAAAAATCTTTATGTTCCAAGTTAAATACTTCTAATTTGTTCAAACAATCCCTGTCTTGATAAATAAATGTCATGTTTCAATAACACTGCGAAACGGATTCGTACGTGCTGTGAAAAACGCGAAAAGACCTAAAAAAGCGGCCCAAAAATCAATGAACTTGGAATAAATGATAGAATCTAATTTAGATAGAACTAGTTCATTTTCAATTGGAATCGAAGGCTTGGAAAATATGAAAAAAAAACAAGAGAAATAAGGAAAATTCGAAAAATATCACATAAAAAATACAATTTCATTTGTTTAAACAATCAACGCAATAGAAAATGTATTGCAATTTACAATGTCACGCGTATTTCATTAGTACAAATCAAAAAAGCCGGATTAATGCTGATAAAACCGAATAAACACGCGAAATTCGGTTGCGACAATCGCGACCTTCAAATGCTGCTGCCGCCATTTTCTTCAATTTCTGGAAAAGGCAGCAGTGGTTTTTCTTACACAGAAATTGATAATCTTTCAGATAACGTTTGAATTTGTATGAAGTTCGATGATACTAGGAAATAGGATCTGAGAAACCATCAGAATCCTGAAGTTTTATGATACTAGATATAAAAAAAAAAATTTAATAATTTTTTATAGTGCGTTCGGTCCACACGTGGTAGCACTGCCATTTTGTGTTTCCCCATCAATGACCTAACGAATTATATATATGACATTGAAAAGTTTTATCACACTAGACTTATTAGTGTCACCGCCGCTCGTACTATTACTTTTCGGTTTACTTCCAAATGACGAAACTCGTAGAATTCCTCCATCACTTTGCGATCTGTATTATCCAAGGTCGACAAAAGTCAAGCAATAATTATAATCATACACTGCAAGGAGTACTATACTAAAGGTTTTTGTTTTTTGTAGTTAAAATACAAGGAGTCACTTGCCTGAAGCGCCCTAATTAGAGATGGGCGCGTGAGTGAGTTTTCGCTCACGTCACGCACGTTTTACACTTGCTTTAAACACTCACGTTCACCCACGTTCACGCTCACGTCCACTCATGCTCACGTTTATTTCAAAATTTAAATTCAGGTAGAACAGAATGTTCAAATTGAAAACCAATGAAAAAAACCCTAAACAGAACTAAATAGCTATTTAAGATACAAGTTGCAAAATGAACGTGTTTTACGCACTAGACGTGAAAATTTCCACACGAGCGATAGCGAGTGTGGAAACACGTCGTGTGCGTAAAACACGGAGTTTTGCAATGTGTATCTTACAAAATTTTTTCTACATACGTTTCAAAAAGAACAAATCGAAGTAAAATAATTTCGTTCATGAAATGCCGAATTAGATATGCTAGTAGGCGTGCGTCAGTTACTTGGTTGTTAGCTAATTTTTCAGATCGTTGTTTACAAACAAGATTTGTTTGATATGAACGCGTTGTGTATTTAAAATCTCCGACTAGGCAAAAATGAGCGATTCCGAGCTTCCATCCGATATTGAAGATGCAGCAGAGGCCGCAGTTTCGACTCTCATACCGGAAAAATCAAGATCCGTCTACAATGCAACCTACGAAAAATTCAAGAGATGGTTTGACCGAAAAAATGTGAGTGCTGTCGCAGAAAAGGTTGTGCTGGCATATTTCTCTGACCTTTCTTCGACTTATAAGCCCTCTACGTTATGGAGCACCTATTCTATGCTGCGATCGATGACATATTTCAAGAGAAACCTGGACATTAGCAAATATGCGAATGTTATCGCCTTCCTAAAGAGAAAAGCCGAGGGATATTAGCCTAAAAGTCGAAAATTTTTACAAGGGAAGAAATCGAAAGGTTTTTGAAAGAAGAGGACGATAAACATTAATTGTTAATGAAAGTAAATGCAGTATTTGACCAAATTCTTATATGCAGCACATCACTAACGTTTTATTTAAATTCTAGATAGCCGTAATTGTTGGTTTATCCGGAGCTTGTCGCAGGGAGGAGCTTACATTCATGGGAGTAACTGATATTGAGGATGCCAGTACTTTCATAAAAATTAATATTCCATTCACGAAAACCAAGGTTTCAAGAATGTTTACAGTAACAGAGAGAAACATCGATGGCATTAATTTTTTGGAAAATTTTTGCAAGTATGCTAGTCTACACCCGTGCAGTACGGACCATCAACGATTTTTCGTTGGCTACAGAAATGGTAAATGTATTGTGCAGCCTGTAGCATAAACACAATTGGTGCTATACCTAAAAAAATTGCTGGTTTTCTTGCACTTCCAAACTGTGAAGAATATACTGGGCACTGCTTCCGCCGATATGCTGCTTCGTTTTTGACTTATGCTGGTGCGAGCATTTCGACACTCAAAACGCACGGTGGCTGGCGATCAAGTTCTGTCGCTAAGAGTTACGTCGAAAGTTCCTTGAAATATAAGAATAGCGTAGCAAATAAGATTTTGGGTGAAAAGGAAAGAGGACCAGTAAAGGTACAGGCACCGTTTTGTGCGGCTACATCATTTCCTGCAATTTGTAAGAATATGCAAATGACACACAAGAGAAAGATAATTTAAGTGTAGCATCATCAAGTGCCCATTTTCATCAATTAAATAATTGTGTTGTACATATTTACCAAAAATAAAAACTTAGTTAACTGTTGTGTTAGTTTTAAGCACTAGTGCTTAAAGGTAAGCTTTTTTAGGCACTAGTGCCTAAAGGAATGTCGTTTCGATACTCAAATGACAATCAAAACGCTAACTTTTTGAAACGTTTGTAGAAAAAATATGTTTCGCACGTGACATAATTTACGTGATATGTTGCAATCAGAATAGTTTACATAAAAGAAAAAAATGAAAACTACAATAACTTACGACAAGGGATAAATACTGATTTCTCGCAAATACATTCTTGTAGCTGTCTTCAAAGACATTACTTTTAATACCAAAAGCTGTCATTGGAATTGACGTTTCCCTTATTGGTATGAGTACAGAAAGTACTAGTTGCTAGGCAATACTTTTAATTCGTAGGTCTAAAAGTACTTGTACGTACAAGGATGAACATTTTCAGCGTTATGGCGATTATATAAAACAAATCATTGCTTTTATTGAAATAATAAGCTCACCCGGGGCACCCTGCAGTTTTTTATTCGTTAATAAATATTTAACGTGAAATTAACGTGAAACGTGAATCACGCCTTGGAAATTCAACTCACGTTCACTCACGTTCACGTCACGATTTTCATATATTAGTCGCGTTCACGACGCCGACGTGAGAAGCCGTGACACCTGGTGACACGACTGTTTTCACGTCAACGCTCCCATCCCTAGCCCTAATCCATACGAGCCTGCCGTCCAAAGCTGTAACAAAGTTGGGTAGATCTCATTTACGTTTAAACCCATTGCTCATTTTACCCTATTCATGTTCATTCACCCCTTTGAGAATTAGTTCCTTTAGTGTTGTCAATAAAGCTACACAAGTTTCGTTGATAATGGAACTATCAGTTAATTTTTTCAATTCTGTAGCTGAACGTTACAGTGGGAATACTGCCACCAGTTGCCAAATGCCCGTAAATATTGATTATAAACAAACAATTAAACAATATTAATATTTTTACTACTGAATTTTACCTTAAAGTAATACTTAGCCTTGCGCCTGTATTAAATGGTGCTCGATAACTTTTTTTAGAGATAGTTGTCCCCACTAAAGTTAATAGTTTATCATACTACTGCGTAGATAATTTTGTAAAATTGTAAACCATGTCTAGGTCCGTTAAACTCATTTCTTGCAGTAGTCTGTGATAAATACCTTGTCTTTTTCTCCTTGCATTAATTGATCAAACCCACCCTTGTCGAATACTATATCATTGTCGCATCATATATACAATCAATATTAACCTTGTAGTAGCTAGAGCTAGTTGTTTTGCATCATTAAATAGCATTATTATTAATAACTTATTTTGAAAAACATGCTAACCTGCACAACAATGTAACCTCACTTTTAAAAACAAAAACAATTCTCTTACTTTGTATTTTCACTGTTTGCGCATGTTTCACTTCCAATTTACGTATTAATTTAATGAAAACCCAATATGATAGCTTTGTAATATCGCTACTAGTTAAAAATAAGTAAACTCAAAATCAACTGTTTACTTTCAGCACGTGTGCTAAAAGTAAACTGGTGATTTTAGTATTTCACCTTTAGTTCGACCGGCTATTGATAAGAGGCCTACTTTTAGTAGTGGGCGTAGAAAAAAACTATTAACTGTTGATTAGTTTCGA
Organism: Agriotes lineatus; assembly: GCA_940337035.1. NCBI lineage: Eukaryota > Metazoa > Arthropoda > Insecta > Coleoptera > Elateridae > Agriotes > Agriotes lineatus. The sequence goes on from CALNHX010007170.1 coordinate 45,644, forward strand.
CAAGAAGGTAAATACAAACTCCCTTTGATATTCTCAAATTCTCAGTACCATTTTCCATCTTGGTGTGCTGTAACTCGATTTCGAAAGGTATCTTTTAAAATTTCCTTTTGATGTCTACCACAAAATATTAATGGCTGATTAATGTTTTTTTGGACATAAGAAACATATTTTTAATTAGCAAGCAATGCTGCAATTGTTAAAAATGACATTTTCAATAGGCACTTTTTTGCCTTAGAAGAATAATAATTATGACATTTCTGAAGTGTTCACTTTTGAACTATTTAGTTCGTACAGTAGTAATACTTTATATATTTTTGGTATGTTTTAGAAAATGCCTTGGTTATTTTAATATATATGCTATACAAGCTGAAATTTAACTAACTTGTGCTTATAAAATATAGTATGATCAAAGATTATTTTCATCTAGTATGGCTATGGAATATCAACTACAAGTCACTTAAAAATCAAATGCCTGGTTTAAGTATAAACATATTTGCATTCATAAATTAGGAACTATTCCATAGCCATTCTAGATCAAAATATTTTTTTATCTTACTTTATCTGTTCACCTTTTCTACTCTCTTCTAATTCAGGCTATAGAGGATAAGTTTGACTAACATTTGTCTGCTCATAAAAATATCGATTGATATTACTAAATCATGCTTACCAACCTTATTTGTAATGTGTAACACATTACTTTTATCGCATTTCATTTGGAAATTTACTACATTTTTTCATTCAAAATCGATAATAAATGTGGTACTTTTATCATTAGCAACACTTTTATCCTTAGCAACGGCGATTCGTTTTACATTCGGCAGTACTGAAGTGTGATGTTGGTGACACTGTAAGTCTATGTCAAATACGAGATTAGTAGGTTAGGTTTTGCGTGAGTTTTGATATAGACTAACGCAAAACCTAACCTGCTTACCTCGAATTTGACATAGACTTACAGTGTCACCAACAACACACTTCAGTACTGCCGAAGGCATAACATCAACTGGAGCTGCTTATTGTGCTTTAGTGCATAGGCATGAGTTATGCTCATCTTGGTTATGTTTTGACAGTTAGTGTCACTTGTATGGGAAACTTTTATATTTTACATTACTTATGAAATTCGATAAAATAGTATACTCAACACTTTAGAAAAGTGGTTTTTCTGAACTTGTATGGCCGTATAAGTACTCGCTAACGCTCGTACTTAAACACGCCATACTTGTTCAGTAAAACATCACTTTTCTCAACTTGTAGAGTAATATACTATTAATACTTAAAGACTAGTTTAATTGAGAAAATGTTTTTCTAAACTATGTCATTAAGCGAATAAAATAAAATACTATAATGATTCAAAGCTGAATGGGCATTAACGTGGAAATTTATATTTTAAAAATCTAGCTTTATTTTTTCCGATATTAAATAAAAATTATGTTAAAGTTATTTGACAACTAACCCATAGGAATAAAAAAAACTTGAGAGATATCAAACGTAAGTACTTCAATTGCATGGAGTTCCATAAATAGCTCTAGTTATGTGTGGAAAAGCATATCGTACTTCTAGTTTAATAGCGCCGTAACTGCAAAAATACAATATTTTTAGATACGGCCCTGTTGCACTACTAAACATATTAAAGTATGGAGGAAAATAAAGCCATGTAAGTTGAAAACGAGTTTCATAATAGTTTTGTTATTTATGGCTTGGTGGAATTTTATCATTCGTTTATATACAGCCGCAACTGACACCTACGGTGGTATTTTAGTAAAATATTTTCTTTCGTCTAGCAATACAACCAGAAATGTATGTTGCGCGATATTACCTGGACAAGTTGCAATTTCTAACCTAAAATTAGTAGTGAGGTTAACAACGTCTGATCTTTAAAATTAATTAAATTGTGGTGATTTATGCGATTAGACTATTAAATAATGAATGAGAGATCGAAATTAATTGTTCAGCATGCATTACTACTAAATCGACTTGGTATCTTCTCTCATCAAGAAAAATTAATACCATGATATAAATGTTTTACTTTTTAATTTCAAAATGAAACAAATGGACCTCGAGACTATTTGAGCAGATTCGAAGGCTAACGTGCAATTATGTCCGATTTATTCTACTAAGAAACTAAATTTCTAAACGCCAATGAATCTTTCTATTCGATCAATTCATTCTGTTAAGGACGAGAACTCTTAAACTCAATAAACGGTAGCCAGTCACTAGATCACGTGAAATAAAAATGGCATAGGCCAGATCGGACGGAGTGCAGTCATCAATAACACATAATATAATAGCATGAAATATAATTGACCAGTAGTACGAACTACAAATACTCTTATAAAAATGCAAACTGTAAATACACAATGCTCTCGTAAAGGAGTGAATATTCGTTAAAAATTCAAGGAATAACTTTTGAAGAAGATTCTGAGACTAGGCGATTTTTATTCCTATTTGCGAATTTTTTCAAATAAAATCTATATATACAGGGTTGCCGGCGTAGAAGGTATGACGTCATCGATGTGTTTTTTTAATGGACACCCGCTGCTTATTATGGAATATGAAATAATGAATTTTTCTACTTACGATGAGTTGATCTTTGAAAATAGGTTACATGACCCTTTTTCTTAATTTTTGATGATGTGACCTATATCCAAAAATCACCTTAGCATAAGTATAAAAATGCGTTCTTTTATATTCCGTAATAAAAAGGGGATTACCATTTAAAAAAAACATAGATGACGTCTTACCTCTTACGCGGGTCATCCTGTATGTATAGATTTTATTTAAAAAAATGCTCAAATTAAACTAAAAATCTGGTGTGATACAGTCACACAACTACCTATTACAATGATCTTAGAATTAGCCAAAAATTTTATTTTTAATTTTAAGCATTTGTCAAAAATTTGGAAAAATTAAAAATTCTACAAAAACCGTACAAAATAGAGCGGTAGTTCAAGCAAAAAATTTTATATAAAATTTTAAGCTGAATTAAGAAATTTAATAATATACCGGGTGTTCTATTTAAAATAGGAGTTAATAAAAAAAAGAGGACAAGCAAAAGAAATACATTTTAGAGGTATTCAACTGGAAAATCACCTATCGTACATCAATAACATTAAAAATGTAATAAAAATGTAGTTTGAAAAAATCGTTAGAGCCGTTTTTGAAACAATCTAAACAAAACTGAAAAATCACAAGAGTATACACCTTACTTCCGGTAATGCGAATTTCTTCAAAAGCTTGTTGTCTATCTAGATAGTACACAAAACTTATATATAAAATTTCAATGCCACACCTCTTTTCGTTTTTGAGATATTCTGTTCACAGGTGGACGGACGGACATACGGACGGACACACAGACCAATGAACAAAAATATGTTTTTTTAGGCTTCAGGGGACTCTAAAACCTGAAGATCTGTTGAAAACTCAATTTAGAATTTTTGGGGTGAATGCAATACTTCCTTTATTGTAAAAGAAAGTAAAAATCGACGGGTCCCAGCGTTTTTCTAAGGTATTCCTTGAATTTTTAACTAATTTATCCGCTACTTTACGAAAGTAAAGGTAAAAAGGTTAGTACAGGTACACACATAAATAAATTACAGTTACTATATTACCTACTCTTTCCAGTATTAGAGGTCATGAATAAATTGTACCAGTACTCTAACCCAAAATATTTGGTGTCGCGAAACTGCTAGAAAAACCTTTAAATTAATAGGTATCATAATTTCGAAGACAAAAGTAAGACTCACTGAACCAGTGAAGGGAAGAATCAGCGCAAAAAGCAGTAAAAGAGTAAATGGGTCACAGATTTATATATATTCCTGTAATTTGCAAACTAGATTGAAGTTATCCGAGGAAAGTTCATCGCAGTCGCTTGCGCAAAAACCAAGGCAAAACGTAAGCGGCTTTGAAAGATCCGGCTTCCGAGATAGTTCGTTAGTAAGCTCCAAACTAGCCCGGTATCCACTAGTGACTAGACACTAGAGCATCAACAAGTAACATACACTCCACTCGCAAGCCTTCTAACACCGGAGCATATGGGTTGCTCTCAATCAACGATCAAGTTGCAGCGGGCGTCCAAGTGCAACGTGCACGCTGATGATTACGTTATCACCAAATGGGCGAAAAAGATTTGACAGATGGAATAGAAGAGCTCCAGTCAGCAGTTTTACTATGCTGGAGTTTCTGGAAGATCAGACAGCATAGTTCAAGCAGAAAAGGGAAACCTATGCGTCGCATTCGACAACTCCATTAGTCCAAAAATTCGTCAACGGCAAGGGCTAAATTATTCCACATGTAAATTAGTACCAAAAGTCCCGCATAATCGGATGTACAGACCAATCGTCTCTAACACTAGACAACTGCATTACTCGACCAAATCAGGTACGCTTACGACTGCAGAGGGTGACAAGCGGAAAACCCACCGAAATTCAATAACGGGCCAACAGACGGGCTTTGCGAATAGACTGCTTTTAAACCTTGACAACCCTAATATTTTATCTAAAAAATAGTGTTCCAAGATTATTGCGTTGGCTGACCTTGCAAAACGAACTAATAGTATACAGAAATGCATGTTTCACAAGGTTGTTAGAGGTCGGGGCTACTGTTCATATTATTCTTTGATTTACAATGAGATAATAATTTTGCACAGCATTCTGGTCAACATTTAATAACTCTAATGCTAAAAGTTCACACGTTTTTAGCCTTCATCAGAACCAGAACTATTGCAGCAGCCATAACATCAAAATGTTCTCCAACTCAGAACTTGATAACTTTCTACCAATCCCAGTATCATGAAATTACGATTATGTTAAATTATGGTTAAATAATTGCCAGCAAAAGTACGTTACCGAGGTTTTAGCTATAAAGAAATATACCTAATTATAAATCTTTTACTCAAAAGATCAGCACCTGCTCAAGAATGCTACCAAATTAGTGGAAAAAGAAAATATCATTGAACCATACCCAAACTCTACTGAGAGTTTTAAAATAGAACGAGCCGATACACACAGCAAAGATTTTTTCGAAGATAGCAGTAGGGATACTGACAACGGCATTTTGGATATGAATGGGAAAAGGGCTAACAGAAGCATAACTGAAATACCAGACAGAAATCAAAATTCTGAAGACAATAACGAAAATAGAGCTGCAAACCAATAAATGGAATATGAAGAAAATACAGGAAAGGAAAACACAAATAGTTGCTCGTAGAATAACAATATTTTCGAAGTTTTGGAGATTGCCTGACAGTGTCCTTCAATGAGAGTTTGTTGCATCCCATATAGAAACTTTAATCCTGAAGTAAAGAAAAGTAGTAGAAGGTAGTACGGGGAGAAACAAGATTAGTAAGTAATTTACATTAAATGAAAGGAAAAAAGATCGCAGGACTTATTTAATGAGCACACTTAATATAAGAGAAATCTCCTTAACAACTTTAACATTACCCTTTTTTGGATTAGAATTAAAAATAGGTTCTGCCTTTTTTTGGTATAATGCTATTGTTTCTCGAGGAATGAATGAAATTGCCACCTGTCCCTTGTGTTTCTCGTCTAATTTTCCACTTGGATATCATTCCTTATTCTGGTGATATATATAAAGTCCATAAGGGGCAGCTGTGGAAATTCAAACGTATGAAGTAGTCAGTCGCCTCCTTATTGAAGGCATATACTTAAATGCACACTTATATGTGTGCGTAGATATGTAAAACGTTAACCTTAGGTTATATAGGTGCAACAAAAAGATAAACAGCGATTCATGGTTGATTAATATGAAAACTGTGCAATGTTAAACAATACATATAATAACATGGGTATATAAGTAGGTATTTTATAAAACGCTTATTATTAAATGATTATTGACATTGAAGGGAACCTCGTCAGTCAAACCAAGCCATCTTGGTCAAAGGTGCCATGATTTCTGACTTCCAGTTCTTCTACATCTAAAAAAATTAGTTAAATATTATTAATGACTTAGTTTTAATTGTTTGAACATTGAATAGTTGTATTAGGATACATATTTTGAACACATAAATATAAGTGAATGAGTAAAAAAATAAAGGTGAAATGGAATGATTTATGCAGAGTTACCTTCAAGTACTTCAGGAAGTTCCGGGTCATCCCCGTATTCTTCGATTTCAGTAAGAGGCATGTTATTGCAACTGGTTTCGCAGTTCACACACATATTGGAGCACTTAAGGCCTGCTTTTTTTATCCACAGTTTTTCTGACAGGTCTTCTTGCATTTGCAAGAAATAAGTTTCAAAACGGCTTGAGGTGCTGGTAGTTCTAGCGTGGTTACTGGTTCCAGACCATCTGTGGTTTTCTTCCAACCCCATTGTTCAGGATCTTCTTCATTCCCAAGCCAGCCTCGGCAGGTCGAAAGTGTTCACAGATGCTTGCTGATTCATAGATTTTCATTGTTCTACGGAAGTGAGTAAAGCTGTATATATACTGTTGAATCGCTCGGTGGAGCATTGATAAATGGCACGCACGCAGCAAAGGTTGTGTCACAAAGAAGACCACTTGTGGTTTGCTCCATGAAACCACTCCATCCTGGAATGCTGGGCACATCTTTCCACTTGCTGTAAAACCAAATTAGGTCCGCTAAACAGGGTGTGATAGTATCGGATGAAACAAAAAATTTTTGGAAATCCTTTAAGCCAGGAAAACCTGCTTTCTCAAATTTTTCAAGGAAACAGCGCCCATTTCGCCAACTAGTTGAGCTGGTAGTATTTTCTTCACTCGGAGGACAATTCTCTGATCTGGAGCAATAGCATTTCTTGGGATTATCAAATGTATACACCCCATTGCATGAAAGGTATTTACCCATCCAGTGTACGAGTGTTAAAATTCGTGTTGTCATGAACGGATTGATGGAAAGTCTATTTGTAAAGATGGTCATATGATTACTGACACTTCCAAACGAACAGCTTCAGAATAAGAGGTGCAAAGTCCCAAGGCTGACATAATATCAATTAGTTTTCGTAACCCATACTTCTTATAAAAAAAAGCTCATAGTCCAATTTGTAAAGCAAAGAACTAGGTCTGACAACGCTAATAACACTGTGAAATGGTTAAAACTTTTTTTTTCATTTATTACTGTCCTCACGGTTCTTCTTCAGTATCAGCATTTCAAAGAAAAGATTGAGAACCTCAGGAATAAGGCTTTCATTTTCGTGTAAGAAAGAATCTGGAGGTGGATAATCATCCACGACATACGCTACAGATCTTACCTCTTCAAGAAATATAGCAGCCGCTGTTTCAACTAATCGAAGACGTTTTTCGGAGTACCACGCATCTGGCCAGTATGTTTTAAACATACGGTCGTATTCTGTTTAATCTTTGATATGATTACATCCTCCCTTCCTCCCCATATCTCTCCAGTAGATGGTTTGTTACTGTTTTCCATTGGGGAATGTATTCACCCTCTGTCTGAGCTATTAACTGGTCTAATGAAAACTGATATTCCTCATCACTGTTTTCCATAAAAGTAAAAATGTTCTCCCAATTTCTTTAGCATAAGGGCCAACCTTGTTTTTCACATCAACCTTGGGCTTACCAATGTACAGATTTTTAAACAGTTATCATGGTACTAACAATCAGCAGCAATATCTGTTCATATCTCTATCAGCAGAAAGAAGGAGAGCTGAAGATCACAAGATAGTCCGCTAGCTCAATACGTCACATACCTGTTTTATTATATTGATAAAAATACACAGTTTTCATATTAATCAACCATGAATCGCTGTTTATCTTTTTGTTGCACCTATATAACCTAAGGTTAACGTTTTACATATCTGCGCAGACGTATAATAATGCATTTAAGTATATGCCTCTAATAAGGAGGAGGCTAACTACTTCATGCATCCGTCATTGCCTTTCTCATAACTATTGAAACTCCGAAAAATTATTTACACATAAATTGTGCAGAATTTTATCTGCTCTTTCGAAGTATAGAATAATATTTACAGAGAAATGCTTAGTTTTAGTGCTATGAACGGAAAGGCTGTAAAAAATGTGTTTTTTGCTATTTTCTAAAATATACCGATTTTCGGCAGTTTTTCAACGCCTCTTAGCGCGGAAACCATATGTCATACAAAAAAATGATTTGAACATGAATTGTAGGAAAATTTTTCGTCTTTATTTTAATGTAGGGTCATCTTTTTGCGTAAAAAGCTTACTTTACAAGTTATAAGCCAAAAACTGACAAAAACTGGGATTTTTAGTGGTTTTTTTATGATTTCTCATAATTGCCGAAAAAAAAATTGTTGGACAACCTCAGATTCGTGTTCAACACCCCAAAAAAACGTAAAGTAAGCCACTAAAAGCAATTACACCAAAACTTTCCACTTCGAATTACCATTTAACTGGACTAAAGCGAGAAATACGTTGGATAGCTTGTTTTTTCATGGCTAGGCGGATTACTTAGAAATCTGCCCTCGTATATGGTTTAACACCCAGTTATGGCGGTAGACTCATATATTTTTGGTACAATATCGCCACACGTTACAAAAGTTTCCCGATAAGCTAAGGTTAACTTTTTAAAAATATACTTAAACGAGCTTGATATTATAGGTATACAATATCAAAATTGAGGTTGATATTTCCAAAAGAAACGAGTAGGACGACAAAAATCTATTTAACAATTATTATTACTTTGTCTCTCTTGTTTAATTTAGACAATCGCAGTTACGGCAGTATTGAACTGATAGTGCTACATGAAATATCAAAAACAAACCCTCTGATTTAAGTTTTAGAGTATGGAAATATAGTAGCAACATTTTACAATATTAAATATCTCGATACTCTACAAATTCGAACTGTATATAGATATTTTTGGCATGCGAATTGGAACGCATTATTGCATGTTTGCTTAGCCCCACCAAAGCAATTTGGAACATGTACTTAATACTTAGCGCCTCGAATTTCGTCAAAGCTTGCGTTTAAGCTTGCAACGTTTGCCGAGCTCATCCATTAAAAGTTCGCTGAAACCTTTCGCAGTTATGAAAAATGATGTAGAGCAAGCAGCACAAATTAAAAAATAAAAATATATCTCATGACAGGTTTGCAACGCGTTTCATGTGCATGCTCGGCGCGAGGAAAATATTGTGGAAAGCAGGCGAGGTTTATAAAAACTAAATAATTAACCGCCTTGGAGAGCTTGTGGAGGGAAAGATTTAACCGGAAAAACAATTAATTACTTGCGCTTCGTTGATGTGAAAACTTAGTTTTATAAAGCGTGTATTTTCAGTACTATTTACTTGCCATTGTGAATCGGTTAACCATTCACTAGGGATTGTTTGCTTTGCTAGAAGCTAAATCGAAATAAATTTCTGTTCTTGTTCTTTCACGCCAAGTACCTAATAATAATAATGATAATAACAATAATAATAATATTAACATAAATTTATTTTTACCGATGGATCGCCTTAATACTAATATAAGTGTACTAATTTACAGCACATTGACAACATGACAACATATAGTTACGATCTACACGATTCTATACGATTTCATCTAAAGGCATAAAGAAATAATGGGTGCGGCAAAATATACCCAGCTATGGAAAATTGTTAGAACTTTGTTATTTCCTTGACAGTTGTCAAAAGTGAAGTTGTATATCAAAGTAGAAAAACACAGAATTTTGTTATGGAGCGTTATTCGGCTCAACAACAAGCAGAAATTGTTAAATTATATATCCAAAACTTTAGGGCGAAACAATTCGAAGTTTAGCAAACGATTTTTTACAAAATGGCACAGTAAGTGATGTAAAGCATACTGGAATACCTCGTTCTAATCGTTCAAACTAAAATATTGAGCTTCTTCGGGCTGATGTTCAGACAACCCTAATTGCGCCGCACGTCTTATTGTGGAAGTTTTTGGTTCTGCCTGAACATCAGCCCGAAGAAGCTCAATATTTTAGTTTGAACGACCAGAACGAGGTCTTCCAGTATGCTTTACATCACTTACTGTGCCATTTTGATAAAAGCGTTTGCTAAACGTCGAATTGTTTCTCCGTGTGGAGGTCTTCGATTAGGATATGCTCGCCTAAAAGCGCGTTAACTTGAAATTATAGAAGAAAAGTTTTGGAAATACAATTTAATAATTTGTGCTCGTTGTTGAGCCGAATAACGCTCCATAACAAAATTCTGCATCTTTCTAATTTGACATAAAACTTCACTTTTGACAGTTGTCAAAGAAATAACAAAGCTATAACAACATTCCATAGCTGGGTATATTTTGCCGCACCCATTATAATATATTGTAATGGTTCACTGCCCATAGAAATTCTGACTGCCTAATAAACTAAATGAATAAGGTCAACATGAGCACAGAATGAAATATTTTATCTATTGCAAACTAATCAATACCTTACATCTTAATAAGTGCATTTGATGTGAGCAGCATTTGAGGGATATGCGTTAGCATGAAGCAAAGCAGGTTTAGAAGGGTTACATTCAGAGTTTCAGATATGATAAATGTTCGGAAGGGCTAATGCAATTTAATTTGTAACTGACGGAATTGAGATTATTAATGTCAGACATAATGTGAATGGAATAATACAAAATCATTTGTTAAATACAGAAATGATATAAGCGTTATGTAGTAAAAGTGTATAAGACAGCAAAAGGCAGATTAACTGAAAGGTAAACGAAACCGTGCTAGCAAAATAATAATTGCATGGAGCAATGAAAAATGGAAGGCAGCCGATCGAAAGACAATTAGTGTGATGTTAAATAAACTCCAAGTGTAGCAGCGCATTATAAACAGAAGTGATTTAAAATCAGAGCAAGTGTAGTAACAATTATTCCAACAAAAAGACAATATAAGTGATTAGGCACAGACATGACTGTCATTTTTAATAATAACTAAACAAGCTTGAAAATTGTGTGTTGGGGCCATATTGAGTTCCTCAATTAAACATGTAAAATCATAAATAAAAAAGTTCTCAGTTATACCAATTGTGGTTAAAGTTATTCACGAGTGTTTTGTGCATCTATGGGTGTAGTTTGGCAAGTGCTAAGAGTTCCAGGTGGAGCAGATAAGCCAGTATAAAAATTCGTCCAAGTGCGAGCGACTACGAGGGAGCCAAATCCAGGAACAAGCAGCTTTACCCAGGAAGAAAAGCACCTGTTACGTATAGAGACGACATTCAGAAACCAGTACAAGCAGAAATCTCAAGCAACAAGCAATTTCCAAGTTCATTATTCCCGTGGCGTCATTTGAAAGCATAGCCAGCGTCCGAGAAGCCTCCGATTACGGTAGGATTTCAAAGGAATACTCTGCTGCAGAGCCCTAATTCGCGAGGAGCATCAAGATTAGATTGTCTAAGAGATGAACGGCCGTATTCCAGTGGTTGAGAACTGTCCAGTTTCCAGAATAATAAGTAGCGTCCCTTGAGAATCCAAGATGACGCGGCATTTTTCAATTTTGTGCCGCGTGTCGCGCGTCTCTTGGGACGTCACATTAAAAACAAAAGAAGTTTAGCAGTTGCTACGTCACAGTATTAATATTTACCTGACGCATCTTTGCCATTTTGGTGTTTTTAGAATTCAATTTACGCTGTTTTGTGCACTAGCATATCATTGTGTTTGTTGAGTCAAATTTAGAGGTTAGTTAAATGTCAGATGAAATTGTGCATTTACCCGAAATATTTGAGAGCATTTGTCAGTTCCCGGCAATCCCATTGAACCGGAATTCGCAGCGGATTAACTGGGGGCCCCATTCGTGGAAGCCTCTTTTCAAGTTAATCATACAAAAAACATTGGTCCTTCGAGCCGGATGTGGAAGAAGCTAAAAAACGCGAGTGTACAAGTTTCCAGTAGCTGGTGGATGCAATTGCTCCAACATCATTTCGTCGGAGAGCGTCAAGAAGCTTTGCCAACACCAGGAAATTCAACCATCGAGAGCCTATACCGAGTCCAGGTCCCACGTCAAGCGGCAGCGATCGGCAGCGGGTTGGTTTTCTGTTCGTCAAGAAGTTACTACGTTCTCAAATCAAAAGTAAGTCCTTTTCCATTACACCTTCGTTTAGTGTTGTTTTTTGCTTGTGTCAGTCATGGTGGAAACTCGTTCGACATCAGCGGTCATGTCGGAAACTCGCGTTTTAACCACTCGTTGCAAATTCATAAAAGCCAAAGTAGATCGTTTCGAAACTCTATTTCATAGAATTTCTTCGTCCAGCCCCGTGAAGGTTCACGAGGTCGGCAACTTGTCAAAAGAGTTTAGTTGTTTCCAAAATTTGTTGGATGAGTATGAGAAGTCAATGGAGGGCCTAATGGAGGCCGACGCTGAACACTTTGATAAACTTTTCAATGAATTTGACCCTTTTATGACTCATTTTAGCGAGATTAGTAGCACAGTCGAGGAATTCTTATCAAAAAATAAGATCAGTCCGGGTATAAAACCGAATCTAGGTCAAAATTCTTTGCAAAGTGGCCCTTCAGGAGAGCTCGCTGGATTAAGATTACCACCCTTAGATTTGCCTTCCTTTTTCGGGGAAATTCGAGAATTGGGTTCAATTTCATGACTCCTTTACGTCGCTTATTCATAACAACGCTAATTTGACCAACGTTCAGAAATTTTACTATTTGATTTCTTCCCTTAAGGGAGAAGCTGCTAGTTCAATCTCGTCATTAAAAGTTACCAACGATAACTATACAATTGCTTGGGACATCCTAGTGAAGCGATTTGAAAATAAGAAACTGATAGTAAAATCAAACATAAATGCGTTATTCAGTTTAATAATAATGGTGAGGCACTAACACCCCATGAAGGAGCTTGGCCTGCAAGGCGGAAGGTTAGAGCTTCCGTATCCTCGCTCTCGCACCCGACTGTCGCGTGTCAAATTCATGACACGTGGTGATGTGGTGAGCACCACGCATTAGACAGTCGCATTATTACCCCTTGTTCTTTCAAACGCAGGTTCCCAATTATTTAAAGCGACTGGGTAGGCCGCCCGCCAGGCATCGATCTGGGATTTGAACTCCAGACTTCCGCGCCGTATTCCGATGCTCTAACCATCTGAGCCACGCTGGCGATGTTATTCAGTTTAGAGAGCGTAAAAAAGGATTCACATTCGTCTGTTCAAAGGCTGCTCGATAGTGTAGTTAGAATTTTGGAAATTTTAAAGGCGTACGGGGAACCCACAGTCGACACCGTACTAATACATATCATAGTTTCGAAGCTCAGCTCAGCAATGCAGACTGACTGGGAATTATACAAACATACCGGACAATTTCCTACTTTGCGAGAGTTGGTAGATTTTTTAGAGAGCAAAAGTCACTTATTAGGTTCGCTGGAAGCTGCGAAAATAGGTTCGAGTTTGGGAAATCAGGGATCCGAGCAAAAAAAACATGCACGCGCTCATGTAGCCAGAGAGCAAGGTAATCACTCTTGTGATTTTTGCAAAAATAATAATCATTTGATTAGCGCTTGCGAATCATTTTCAAAATTGTCGGTAAACGCTCGTATCGAAGAGGCGCGTCGTTTGAAATTATGCAACAATTGTCTCAAGCCCGGACATTTCGTGGTAAAATGCACATCGTCGAGATGCCGCGTATGCAGAAAAAAGCACCATACTTTACTGTGTTTGCGTCCAAAGCGCGACGCGCACGAAAATACTCCGTCGCCGCGTCCTGGACCGCCAGAAACCAGCAGCGACACACGGGAGGTCGGGGCCGTCGCCCCGAGTGAGGCACCCGTTGCATCCGTTTCAGCAGCCTGTAGCCGTCCTGCAATCGCGGCGCCAGCGCAAGTTTTATTGTCCACGGTTAGCGTATTCGTAGAAGGATCCTCCGGGTCATTTTCCCGGGCAAAAGCTCTTTTGGACCCCGGATCCCAACTTAACTTAGTTAGCGCCGACTTGTGTCAAAATTTGAAAATTGAGAAACGAGGTAATATCACCTCACTGTCGGGTGTTGGTGCCAGGTCTCTGAACACTGAATTCAGAGCAAACGTTCGAATCCGCTCCCGCAACGGGAAATACGAGGACATTTTGAGCTGTGTTGTTTTAGACAAAATTACGGACCCTCTGCCGGTCCTTTCTTTCTCGTTGAGGGATTTGAAGATCCCACCAAACATTGTACTAGCCGATTCAGATTGTAATACACCGGGAAAGATTGATCTTTTATTAGGTGCGAATGTCTTTTGGCAAGTGCTCTGTCAGGGACAGGTGAAATTGGGCCCAGAGAAGCCATTCTTAACAAAAACTCTTTTTGGTTGGGTTTTAGGCGGAAACATGAATGTCGAAAATCAAGCGCTCATTCTTTCAAATAGAGTTCATTTAAGTGTAGCCGGCATCGAGCACGGCATTCAGAGATTTTGGGAAATCGAGGGGGCTTACGGTTCATCAGGCCGACTCTCTGCTGATGACAAATTTTGCGAAGACCATTTTCAATCGACTACGAAACGGGCGTCGTCGGAGCCGCGTAGGTTCATTGTGATCATACCTTTCAGGAAAGATGCTCCATCGCTGGGAGACTCGCGCGGTATAGCGTTAAAGCGTTTCTATTGATTAGAAAACAAATTGTCAAAAAATCCCGAGTTGAAAACCGCGTATTCCGCATTTCTCAAAGAATACGAGTCGCTTGGTCACTTGAGCAAGGTGGACGACGAAGCGAGCCTTCCTCATCCTCCGTTTTATTTGCCACATTTGCCAGTCATAAAGGAGGACAGTTCAACGACCAAACATCGCGTTGTTTTTGACGGCAGTTGTGCGTCCTCCTCCGGAGTATCGCTTAACGACCTTCAACATAAGGGCCCAGTGGTCCAGCAATCGTTGTTTGCAATTCTTTGTCGCTTTAGGCAATTCAAGTACGTGCTGAAAGCAGATTGCGCCAAAATGTATAGGCAAATCCTCGTGGACCCCTCGCAGACGCAATACCAATTAATTTTATGGCGTGACGACAAAACCTCAGCGGTAAAATGCTTCAAATTATTAACGGTCACCTACGGTACTAAATCAGCCTCGTACCTAGCAACTAGGTGCTTGATACAAATCGCCCAGGAAATCGAAGCATCGCTTCCAGAGGCCTCATTAAGAATTAGCCGGGATTTTTATGTAGATGACCTACTGACTGGTTTTGAAAATAGGGCGGAAGCCATAAAAATGCAATTCGAAATTAGTAGCGCTTTGGCGGGGTACGGGTTTGAATTGCGAAAGTGGGCATTCAACGACAGTGAAGTAGCTAGCGCCATTGGTGTGGATCGCGGCAGCGTAGAGTCCATTTCTTTGACGGAAGACGCCACGGAGAAAACTCTCGGCATTTTTTGGGATACTCGGCGGGACGTGCTAAGTTACAGAGTGAACCCTAGCTGTTGCAAATCAGTTACCAAGCGGGCTATACTCTCCAGTATGGCTCAAGTATTCGATCCCTTGGGACTACTTGGTCCAAGCGTTCTAACTTTGAAACTTCTCGTGCAACGGCTTTGGCAGTTGAAGTTGTCATGGGACGAAACGGTGCCCATGGAGATGCGCTCCAGATACGACGAACTCCATTCTTCATTACACGCTTTGGGCTCATTGGCAATTACGAGACGGGTAATTTGCGATGACTTAAATTCGATAGATCTCCACGGATTTGCGGACGCGAGTTCTGTAGCCTATGGGTGCGCTGTGTATATACGTTGCGTTGACGCGCGCGGTAATGTCAACACCAATTTGCTTTGTGCTAAGTCAAGGGTCGCTCCATTAAAAACAATATCCTTGCTTCGTCTGGAGCTTTGCGCAGCCTTACTGTTGGCTCGTTTGGTTAAAACTATACTCGATTCCTCCGTATTTAAATTTGACCGCGTGTACTATTGGTCGGACTCCACCATAACTCTGCACTGGATAAATAAGGATGCGAGTAATTGGAAAACGTTCGTCGCGAACCGGGTGTCCGAGATTCACGAACTAAGAAATATGGAAGAATGGTTTCACGTGCGTACAAATTGCAACCCGTCCGATATAATTAGCAGGGGAATGTTACCCCAGGAGTTACTCAACTCACGCTTGTGGTGGCACGGGCCAGAGTTTTTGTCACAGGCGGACTTAAAACCCCAGCCCGTTAAAATTGATTCGGGGGAGCTAGCAGCCCAAGAGTCGCGCCCAGTAGTGGCCACTCTTCACCATCGCGCTCCAGAATTTGAACTTTTCAGGGGCTATTCCAGTTTCACAAAATTACAGCGCGTAGTCGCGTACTGCCTGCGTCTCGCGAGAAACAGAAACACCGAAACGCGCTGGTCAGGACCTCCAGCCATTGACGAATTGGAGGACGCGACTCGCCGTCTGACCAAAATTGCCCAGGCGGAAGTCTTTTCCGGAGAAATAGCAGTTTTGTCTCAGAAAGCGCCATTGCCGAAAAATAGTGCGCTGCTTTCTCTAAACCCATTTCTGGACGATCAGGGCCTACTGCGCGTGGGCGGCCGTCTGGAAAATTCCAATCTAAGCTTTGCTCAGAAACATCCCCTTTTGTTACCAGCTAGTCACCCTTTGTCGTTGCTAATCGTGAAGCAAGAGCATTTGCGGCTCTTGCATTGTGGACACTCGGTGTTACTGGCCTCATTGCGGGATAAGTTTTGAATCGTGAGAGCCAAAGACCTGATACGTAAAGTAATACACAATTGCGTGATATGCTTCAGGGCCAAGCCTAAGACGAATGAATACTTGATGGGATCACTACCCGAAGCTCGTGTCACACCCTCTCCTCCTTTCAGCAATTGCGGGATAGACTACGCGGGTCCCGTGTTTATAAAAAACAAATCCGGGCCAGGCGCGAAAGAAGTAAAGGCTTACGTAGCCCTATTTGTGTGTTTGGCCACGAAGGCTATTCATCTTGAACTCGTGGAGGACCTCACGACGGAGGCTTTCATCGCATTGTTGAAGAGATTCATCTCCAGACGCGGTTTACCCTCCAACATATTTTCTGGCAATGCTACCTGTTTCACCGGTGCCAGAAATCAGCTATCGGAATTAAAAAATATCCTGTCAGGCTCTAGTAAGCAATGCATAAGGGAGGAGTTGTCGAAACATAGCATTAAGTGGAATTTTATTCCGGCACGCTCTCCGCACTTTGGCGGCATCTGGGAAGCGGGGGTAAAGTTATTGAAATATTATTTAAGGCGAATATCTTGCAATGCAAAGTTAACTTTTGTTGAGTATTACACCATGCTGACTCAAGTGGAGGCGATACTAAATTTCCGCCCACTCTGTGTTCTCCCTACCGACGCCTTATTCCCCGAAGTCCTTACTCCTGCCCACTTCTTGATCGGTCGGAAGCTGACTTCGTTTCCGGAAGCCCAACTCCAGGACATACCGGAAAATCGTCTCAGCCGCTATGGGCTGGTCCAGCAGCTGTCCCAGCAGTTTTGGGATCGTTGGTCCCGGGACTACCTCCACCTCCTGCAGCGCCGGCCTAAGTGGAAGTCCTCCAGCACGTCTCTAGCCCCCCAGGTGGGCGACGTGGTACTCGTCCACGACGAGGCATCTCCAAGCTACCGTTGGCCACTGGCAATCATCTCGGCCACATATCCAGGAGCGGATGCTGTTGTGCGTGTGGTGCAGGTGCGCGATTCCCGAGGGAATCTCCTGAAACGCTCGGTGCGTAAAGTGTACGTCCTACCCAAAGACGATCATTGCGATCAAGGGCAATAAACATTGACTTTGCTCTTAGTTGGTAGTTTTTCGTTGATTGAACATTTTGCTAGTTATAGTTGTTTCTTTGCTTGTATTCATGCTAGTTGTAGGTTATCTGTAAGGCTCTTGGATTATCATCTGTCATTATTTCTTGTTATGCATTTGATTATTTGGTAGTTTTAGATTTCAGTTTAATTTTGGGATTTAATCACGTCGTGCCATAGTCGGCACTTCGGTGGCGGCATGTTTGATTCACACAGATGCGTGCATCAAAACCTTTTTGCTTATAATTATTCATGTAATTCAAGTCATAACTGTTCTATCTCATTGAAAGGTCGTGGTAAAGTAAAATTTGCATCTTGCCGTATTTGTTTGCCTCTGTTAATATTGGAAAGGAATTTGTAAGCTTACCTTAATGGCTTTTAAGCGAATGGATGCACTTTCTAATAGGACTTATGCCGACTTAGCGTATTTGAAACTCATGTGTTTATGGATTTCGTTCAATACAATGCCTCATTGAGAGAGCTTAGCATTAAGATTTCTTAAAATAAGCATTTATTCCTAAACAACGTGCGACGCTCCGATTGGCTACGCAGGATCGCCTCAGCCAATAGTGTTTGAGCCTTCCCCTCCTTTGAATTTGCGAGTTCAGCTCATTGTCAATTCAGCTTCAGTTAGATTCAGAATTTCGAGTAAGCAAGTTCAGCTATGCTTTGTGCTGGTTTGCGGTCGGTCTAGCTCCTTGGTAAAGACGTTTCCAGGTTGTTTTGTGTGAGGGTTACGCGCAATTCGCTATTTTCGCGTGGCCAATCCAAGCGTGTCACAACAGTTGAAGCTATTGTAAAAAACCATCGGTCCATCAGTGACGTTTGTAGTCGTTGTTACTCAATATACTCGTGTTTGTTAAGTCTTGTTTCACTCCAACAAATAACTGAATCCAAGTCAAGGGTTATTAAGTGGCAGTTCCCGGCAATCCCATTGAACCGGAATTCGCAGGGGATTAACTGGGGGCCCCATTCGTGGAAGCCTCTTTTCAAGTTAATCATACAAAAAACAATTATCTTGACCATTTCAGACTCTGGCTTGGATAATACCCAACGCAGGATCTCATTAACAACTAATTTGATCAAATAGCAGTAAGTAAAGAAATGTGATTTTAGTAGCTTTTTTTAGATGATCTTCAAATCATGAAGGTTGCATGGATTCATTGGGAAATACTTTTTGGCAAATCATTACGTTTGTAATATGGCCAACTGAATAACGCCACACTTGAAATATTCCGTATTATATTTTCTTTACTTCTACCTTGGTTTCGCCATAGTTTTATTACAAGTAATTACACGAGAGGTGATTCTTTATCCGGATATATCTAGTTGAATTTCTAAAATAAAACTGGTTTTCCAAAACTAGCATGTCTAGATCCCTGTGACCGATTGAAACCTGATTACAAACCAGTAGCAACGTAAATCTTTCGATTCTCTCCCCTTCATCTATTAAAATTTCGTTATCTTTATTTTGAATATTTTTCAACATGGTATTGTTATTCTTCCTCCATTTTCTTATTGTTCCAAAAAAATTATTCTTGGTTTTCTTTGAATGCTGTTTTAATTTTCTCTCCGAAGTCCGCGCAGGTCTTTTGTTTTTTCCTTTCAACAGTTTCTTGACTTTTGTTCTTTCAGATTTATATTCCTCGTAATCTTTTGGTTTTTCGTGTTTAAATATTTTTCCATTTTATCTCCCTCTTAACATCTTGCTTAATTTCTTTCGTCTACCAATGTGTTCTTTTTCGTTCTGCATTTGTTATTTTTGATATTCCACACGTTTGTTCTGCACTCGTTAGTATTATGCCTTTGAATTTTTCCCATATTTTAACTGTTGTTTCTTGTAAGTTTTCTAGTCTCTGTTTCATTCAGTTTACAGCATCTTATTTTTTTATTTACTATCGTTCTCTTTCTTTGCTCTGCGTTAATCTTATTTCTACTGTCCCAATTTATTATCAGTACAATGTGGTCGCTCCTTATTTCCGGTCCTCTCCTATGTTTTACATATTTTATTCTTCTTTGTATTTCCTTTCTTACTAAAAAGTAGTCTGTTACAGATTTCTCGCCTCTGCTTTTTACCTCTCTCGTGAATTTCTTTGTGTTGGAAATGTGAATTTGACACAACTAATTCATTCTCTGTGCTTCTCAACTTACACATAAACTACACAAAAATCTGCAACTGTGCGCTGTACCTGTAAAAATTCTCGTAAGTCGAAAGTGCCAGCAACTACAATGTGCGTTTACGTGTAAAATGAAACAACCCTTAAAATACACAAAAGTTGAATTAACGTATATTTCAGCGGCTGATAGGTACGATTTCTGGGACTATTGAAACGGGAAACTGGCTCTCTCACCTGTGCAGTTTGCTTGTACGCTAATATTTATAGCCACTTTGCTGTTACAGGCGTTTTTATTGTTACTTAGGCTTACGTTCTAATCTATCTTAAAGTGCCACTTCAATTCTAAGCAATAAGAAAATAGTGAATCGGGTGTTCTACGTATATGGATAAGCATTCACTGCAAATAATTTTAATTTAAGCAGTGTTTGCAGAAAACATTTAAGTTGTTTGCATTCGACTGCGATTGCATATCTAATATACGATAATTTTGTTGTATACCGGGCAAGTACACTTGCTTTCAAAACTTTCGCGTACACCTATTTATCGCTGTATTAAATCAGGGTTGTAATTAATCAATTCTGACATTTAAATTTTTGAAAAGTCAAAATGCCTCGACTG
Source organism: Agriotes lineatus (assembly GCA_940337035.1). Lineage (NCBI taxonomy): Eukaryota > Metazoa > Arthropoda > Insecta > Coleoptera > Elateridae > Agriotes > Agriotes lineatus. The sequence goes on from CALNHX010007170.1 coordinate 66,029, forward strand.
ACAGAGCACATGCTGTCAATGTCATTTTTAACCTAATCTCAAAATTATCCGTTTACACAACTAAAATTTTGCAAAATCCTTGTTACTTGATTTTGAATGTGTACGCGAAGGTTTTGAAAGCAAGTGTACATAAACCGAGAAGCATCTTCGAATAGTCGTGACGTTCATTATGGGTGATATTCCTCATCGTGTGTGGTGAAATTCAACCTGTTACGCCGTTCAAAGTTTGGTGACGCAATTGAAAGCCATCCTAATTCGAGGGTACACAACAGTTAGGGTCCGGATTGTTAAGTAACTTAGTACCTACTGCATCCAACTAAATGGAATGCGCTTACATATGTAAATTGCAATTCGTTTTCACATACGCAATATCGTACCGGGACGGCTTTAGGCAGAACCGACTATATGCAGTTTACCGTTTGCACTTTTGAGGACAGCTATTTAGATGATATATTAATATTCTATTTCATTTTTTTATTTTATTTTGGTACTTAGCCAACATCCGTTAGACCAATATAGGCGTCGCTGTACATTTCTTATAAATGTGCAATGGTAATGCGAGTGGCTCTAAGCTGTATTGCACGTAAACTGTCTATTCATATTTTATATTTCTCTTTGGAAATGGTTAATAATTTTAGGTTTTAATCCTATTTTCTTTTGTTTTCTTATGATATTATATGTGTTTTAAGACCACTACTTTTGTGCAAATAAATTGGATTTTGTATGTATGTTGTTTGAAGTCAGTTTCAGCCCGGCAACAATACAGGTGCAGACAAGATTCCTGTGTTGGACAATAGTTGTTGTTTACAACCACGACTGGGTATTCACAAGATTTAATGCATAGCTAGATAGGTGGGCAAACAAGTATACAAATACTAAGGTGTATGAAACGTTTCATTCAAATTGAACATACGAACTGCGGGGCGAAACAATCGTCTTTATTTACGATGCATGCCAGTATATTTATTGTATAGTCAAATAAAACTTGAGGACTACAAATAATGGGTGGGTCAGTGAGCTAAACAATTGCGGAAAGCCGCAAAAGGATGTTCTTTGAACAAGATACCCAATTCGTATTCAAAGCGATTACGACGTGATAGGTAGCGTTTTGAAAGAAAATGCCTCACTTGAAAGAGTTACATGTTGCATTTTCTATTGAAGCTAAATATTAAGTTAATATTAAATTGAATATTGTTCTACTCTAGATATAAGGCACAGTTCTAGAAACACGACGGATCTTTTCTATCATTTACATCAATTTTCACCCTTTAGAAATGTGTCCTATTTCCTTAAAAATAAACTTTAGAATTAGCATTACAGAATTAACTCAACATATAACGGTATGCATATAAATAAATGTTATTTCTTAAATACATTACAAATACAACCAAACTAGAACGAAAATTAAGGTAAAAACAAAACGTAGTAATCGCATTAAATCGGCAAGAACGGAGTGGTGGAAAAATCTGAGAAAAACCGGAATTTCCATCGTTATATTCCCCATCCTAAAGGAGCCGAAATGGAAGTAGCTGCGCTAATTTGGCAATAAATCAATTCTGACGCAAATTACGAGCCGCGAGAAACAAAAACAATCGGTTCCATAAAAAGAACAGCATTTACACGTTAATACTCTTACCCCTTTGTTGCAGCGGGGAGCGCCTATAATTTAGAGTTCCATTTCTTGCTGACCCGGATTGATCAAGTGATGAGAGTTTAATTAGATTGCCGAGAACCCTTTCGTCTCTCTTCAGCTCGACTTCACCCTCTTCTTGCCGGTTGGTCGCCGGGGTTCATTCAGTGTACAGAACATAATGCGATCATTACGCAGTTTGCGGTATGTTCTAGTTGAGCACTAACGTTGAATGATTTTAGAAATGTTTGATATTTGATGTCAAGTACTATGTTTAGAATTTCATGTTATATTTCGACGTACTTACCTTCAATTTTCTATCGTCATGTTACTACCAACAAACAAAATAGTTTAACCTCATTTGCAAGGTAATTTAACTGAATCTTATATGAAAAATAACTAATAAATTCTCAAAATTCCTAATTTAGGAAGCTTACAATACAAACCTTACAATACAATTGCAGGAAATAAGTCAATCTTAACTTGCATCTGATTGCTCTTATATATAATACCTACTTACTAGAATTGATGATTTTTGTTTTGCATTTTTTACAAAAAAGCTTTGAAACTGTGTAAGCCTCTCCTTATTAATAAATATGTACACGTAGTTGCAGAATTGTAGTGATTAAATGTAGATATACGTAAAAACATGCAGCATATTACTCAATTCGGACATAAATTCTGAAGAGCACTATGCAATGAACTTGGAGCATGGAACTAAAACTAAAAAGTCCTTTAAAACTATCTAATTTCTTTTTAATTGGCTGCTGACCATTTACCTTCCGATATAATCATCTCAAACGCAAAACTGCTAGCCGATACCTCCAGCTTTCCGTTTTCGAAGCTAGCCCTACTTTTTCCAATCAAAAATAACAAGTTAACTACTTCGATATTCCTCAGCTGCGCCTAAGGCCATTTAGGAAATGATGTGATTTTAACCTTGCGGAATGGCTGAAATCTTGATAAACACAATCCCTATGTGGATGTAGTTCGTGCACTGACACGAAATGTGTCACCAAAGACGCGTTAAGCAAGGGCGCAGTTAAGTGTTTGGTAAATATACACTTTAGCTTTTCTTATAAATGTACTGAAACTTAAGCAATGGAGATCGGTAGTAATATTTCATTATTCAGAATAAGTTTAATAGTATGCAAATATTTTAACTAACAACAGAGGACGGTTAAATAACATGATTAGTCCAATAATGTGAAAAACTTTTGGTTTTCCCAAAAAACAGGCTAAGGTTTTTCTAAAAACGTGTAATTGCCACAGATAGGTTTGAATAAATGTTGTAATTAAGAACAAAGTAGCCTGCCTTTAGTAATAAACAAGGCGCAGTTCAAGCGCAAGCTTGCTCTTCCACTGGACCTTGATTTAAATTAAAAATTGTAAATACGATTTAAATAATAATATAAAAGATATTTTCAGTATCAGCGAATGTATAAACATTATGAGCAACACAAAGATTATATTTAGAATGAGCAATGACTCATGACTCCCATTCAATGTCAGCCTAGAAATAAATCTATAATTTGAGGTGTAGTAGGTATTAAACTTTAATCTTAGGATTGTGGATCAATTAAAAGTTTGTGAAATCGTGGTTTGAAACAAGATCACTGCAATTTCTTAAGGTCCACTGGTAAGGAATTGAAATACTTTGATATTTCATAACTAAAACTACGCCTACGTTCGAACAGTGCAGTTCTGTGGGACGGTGGGGTAAAATTGTACCTTTGAATCGAACGTTTATATTATGCACATCCTTGCTAAAGGATATCTTACGATACAGATAAGGTGGCCTCTTCTGGGTAATATTTTTTGATAGAAACACATACTCAAAAATCGACGTCTGTTAGCCATCGTGAGCCAGCCAAGATCGGTTAACTTATGAGAAACATGATATAATTTTCTGATCCCGAAAATTAACGTTAGACAGGAATTTTGCACTCTCTGTATTCTCTGCGAAGATTCATATGTGAGAGATGGTCCATATATATGACAGCAATAGACAAAATGTGAGAGAACAAGAGACTCGCAAAGAAGTGATTTTAACTTTATTGAAAAACATTGCTTATGCGGGTATATAAGCTTTAAGTTCGCATATGCTTTTTTAATACAGTTTGATACATGCGATTGATATCTCAAATTGCTCTCGAGTAGAAGGCCCAAGTTACGAACTTCCGAAGTAAAGGAAGTACAGTATCATCAATATGTAAATTAATATTGCTGTCAAGAGTTGCTGAATTCTTTCTATTTCCAAACGAAACTACTACAGATTTTGTGAGATTGAGTTTTAAACAATGTTTTTTTGATATTTCAGATATATTAGCCAAATCTTGATTAATGTTTAATAATTCACGTTGAAGATCGTCAATAAAGAAAGAGTGATAGCTGTATATCATAAGCATACATATGTATATTGCAATAATTAATACATTTATGAAAGGTGGATGTGTAGATAACATACAAAAGTGGGCCTAAGATAGAACCTTGCGGTACGCCACGAGTAACAGCATTAGAACTAGAACAAATCTCGGCCAGCATCACTATTTGTGTTCTGACATTTAAATATTTTTTTAAGAATGACACAGAATTATCTAATAAACTAATATAATGTAATATTGCGCAAAGAAGTGGGTGATTTATTGTATCAAACGCCTTGCTGAAGTCCAACAAGACCAACACTGCTACCTTACCCTGGCCACATGCCCTAATAATGTTATCGATTACGTTAGCTAAAGCGGTAGTACAACTATAACCTGTACGAAAACCTGATTGACAATTTGGAAGTATACTGTAGGATTCTAAATGAGCTCGTAATTTTATGTCGACAATTCTTTCTAAAGTTTTAGATAATGTCGGAAGAATGCTCATAAGTCGCAAATCTGTCATTTCAGTGGGATTTGATTCTTTTTGGTATTGGAGTAATCCTGACATTCTTCCCAATAGTGGGAAATTTACGCGTGGCAAAACAAGAATTTATAATGTGGGTAATGTAAGGAATAATTATTGGACAGCAATATCTTATAATCTGCAAGTTTATACCATCTGAACCCGTACTGTTACTTTTAAGGTTATTGATAATTGATGTGATAATATTATCGTTGACGAAAGCCAAATAAAAATCAGTCATGTTGTCAACCACTTTGTTATTATGATAAAATTCCATAATATCAGTGTTGTCATTGTTAGTTGTTCGAACTGAATTAATAAAAAAGTCATTTACCTTATCAGGGTCAGAAATGTTAGTATCGCTGGCAATCTGCAAAGACTTTAATTCACTCCATAGCGTTTTTGAGGTTCTATTACATGCTATAAATTCAAAATATGCTCTTTTCTCATTGTTAATAATACGTGTAGTAAAGTTTCGGAAAGATTTGTAATAGTTCCAATGAGCTGGATTTTTAGTTCTTCTAAATTCTAATTTGGCTTTATCTCGTAAACACATAAGCAGTTTAACATTCTCCGTAATCCACGCAGCTCTTTTCTTCGTAATTCTAACTGTTTTAACAGGAGAATGTTCGTCCAATAGTGAAAGTATTTTAGAAGTAAGATATTGTACTTTATCATCCACATCCACCATTTCAGAAATTAAATGAAATTGAATTTGACATAGCTCACGATAGAACAGGGAATAATAGAAATTTTTGAAACACCTAAAAGTTAGATATCTTGGTTTCCCTGTAGGTTTAGATATAGCTAAATTACAATAAATTAATTCATGATCCGAAAGATGCTAAAGAATTACCCCGGAAGAGGTTACCAAACTACGATCAGAAACTAAGATAACATCAATAAGAGATTCTGTATTGTTTTGAGTTCGTGTCGGCTCATTAATAATTTGCTTAATATTTAAAGTTTCAAACATAGAATTAAAGTGAATAGTATCAGAATTGTATACATTTAAAAGATTAATATTAATGTCACTAAAGCAAACTAGCTGATCAGATATAACTGTACACAAAGCAAGTGACTGTTCAAATTCGTTACAAAATGCTTTGTAGTTTAAAGAGGGCGGTCTATAAACTACTCCTACAGCTATATTTAAATTGCGCACCCGAAGTTCCAGCCACATTTGCTCTATATTATCATTAGCAGCAATAATTTTGAAATTAAAACATTTACGAAAATAAATACAAACTCCACCACGCACACCACGGTCTCTTCGAATCAGACGATAATTATCAATAGCAATTGTTTCATTATCTGTATCTTGTGTTACTCATGTTTCACTAATTGCAAATACGTCATAATCAAAATCCAGAATGGCATTCCTTATTTCATTAAATTTAGGAACCAGTGATCGAATATTAATATGGCCAGCTTTGATCGAATGGGATCCGGAAGTCATTTAAAATTAAAGATTAAATATAATGTATACAAACAAAAATCGTAAAGTGTACCAACAAATAAAAATATTTAGATAACAAAAAAAAACTATTCAGATAAAAAAAATAAAAGATAAGTTACTAAGATACATTGGGTTCGCCGACATCTTTCAGATTTTCACCGAAATCCGTAAAATTTATGCTTTTAATGCCGCCTTCAGTTTTCGCCAGAATATTGCCATCACAGGACCACACATTTTTCGAACCATACCTTTTTATTTCAGCTTGAAGCAGCTGCGTACGACGTCTAGTTAGATCTTCCCTGATAGTGATGTTTGTACCCCTCAACAGTTTTTTCTTATTATATACAGATTTTTTTGTATACCTTGAAACAAATTTGACGATTATAGGTCTATGATAAGATGGCCTACCGGGTAATATATGACTAATGTGTATCATGGAGCGAGTTATTTCCATTCCAAGCTTATTTTTACAAATCTGTATTATCGTGTTCTCTGAATTATGTCATTTTTGACAGTGGTCTATTATGAGATGTTGTATGGGACTTTTTCCACTGTCTCGGGTGTTTACCACACGACGTTTCGGGAGTTTTTGGTCTACTCCCGTCCTCAGGTGAATGAACTCCTGCTTAGTCCTGAGAAGGACTGATTTTTGTACGTCTTTTTCACGTACACTCGTGCCTACCCCGGGGTTCGAACCCGGGACCACTGATCGCTTGTGATTACGAGTCTGACACTCTTACCACTAGGCCACCAGCGCGGCCATATATTTTAGTTATAAACTTTAAACTTAAAATATTTATATGTTACCGCTATATACGCAGTAGCCTATGCGCAGTAGACTATTTTTGCAATTCTCTGCGCAGTAGTGGCATCCAAATGGGCTTTATTTCTGCGCTAGCCTGGCTAATTGGTTCTTCTGCCAGCGCTATGTATGTAGCTTCTTTCAGCTTCCTACGGAACCTGTTTTCCTCTTTTAGCAAGGCTAGCGCAGAAATAAAGCCCATTTGGATGCCACTACTGCGCAGAGAATTGCAAAAATAGTCTACTGCGCATAGGCTACTGTGCATATAGCGGTAACATACAGTGGGAGTGCAAAGTCTGGAACCATCTAAATAGAAGTTTTATCAAATGTTTTTGAAAGAAATCCCGATACACGTCAATTTTTATTTTAAATAAGACGCATTTTACTGTAATTGTCACTTTTAGATTATCTTTTGTTTTTGAGTTATGACGTTTGCGATAATTTTTTTAAATGGAAACCCTAAATTTTTATGATAAATTTGGACAGAGCATGAAATTCTAAGACCAAATACGCTAAAAAAGTATGATACTGTATTTTGAAATTTTCGAGAAAATCGCTTTTAAAGTATTAAAACAGAAATCGAATAAAAATCAAGTAGCCATGAAACAATGAGTTAGCCCTAAAATTATAACAGTTTTTCATAGTTTGTTTATCTGTTTTTGTTGTGTGCTCTTAATTAAATAAATAATGGTGCGATATTTGAGTGAAAATGGACGAATTGAAATTTTAGTATTGAGGGATGTGGTAATCGTACGATTTTCTCGAAAATTTCAAAATACAGTATCATGCTTCTTTTTGGGGTATTTGGTCTTAGAATTTCATGCTCTGTCCAAACTCATCATAAAAAATTCGGGTTTCTATTTTAAAAAAATTATCGCAAACGTCATAACTCAAAAACAAAAGACCATCTAAAAGTGACAATTACAGTAAAATATGGGTCGTTTTAAATGAAAATTGACGTGTTCGAGGGTTTCTTGCAAAAGCATTTGATAAAAGTGTTATTTCGGAAGTTCCAGACTTTACACTCGCACTGTATGTATAAGTTTATAACTAAAATATATGGCCGTGCTGGTGGCCTAGTGGTAAGAGTGTCAGACTCGTAATCACAAGCGATCAGTGGTCCCGGGTTCGGACCCCGGGGTAGGCACGAGTGTATGTGAAAAAGACGTACAAAAATCAGTCCTTCTCAGGACTAAGCAGAAGTTCATTCACCTGAGGACGCGACTAGATCAAAAACTCCCGAAACGTCGTGTGGTAAACACCCGAGACAGTGGATACAACAACCCTGTATTATCGTGTCATCGGTCGATTCATTTTGAACTTCGGGAACACCCAAAAAAGCGGAGGCTGTTCAACCTGAAATATTGTTCCAAATTATCTTTGGCTTGCAGGTTTTCTTTTTTGAGCGACTCCAGCTGCATTTCCATTACAGTTATCTTATCCTCGTAGACCTTGCGGTCTTTGTTTAGCTGTGCACTAATGATATTGGTAATTTTCTCCGTTGAAGTGTTGAGGAAAACCGAAGAATTAAAAACTTTTTCCACGATTTTTAGTATCAGGGCTTCCTCTTCCGATGCGGAATGGGTCTTTACGTCAGGCATTTTAGTATGTTTGTAAAATTAGAATGCGGAAATGACACAATATAACCCGGCAGAACCAATACAAGCAACTACACTGACCAAACGCTCATACTATGTATATTTTTACTTCCTTTTACGATAAAGGAAGTATTGGATTCATCCCAAAAACTCGAAATTGAGTTTTCAACATATCTTCACGTTTTCGAGTCCCCTGAACCCAAAAGATATGTTTTTGTTCATTGGTCTGTTTGTGTACTATGTAGATGAGACAGCAAACTTTTGAATAAAAACGCATAACCGGAAGTAGGTGTTTACTCTTGTGATTTTTCAGTTTTTTTTCGATTTTTTCAAAACGGTTTTAACAATTTTTTTCAAACTTTACACTTTTATTACATTTTTAATGTGTATTGATGTGAGATAGGTAATTTTCCAGTTCAATACTTCTAAAATTGGTTTCTTTTGTTTCTTTTTCAATTTTTTTTATTAACTCCTATTTTAAATAGAACACCCGGTATATTCTTACATTTTATGAATTTAGCTTAATATTTAGAGAAAATTTGTCTCTTCAACTAACACTCTATTTTGTACCGTTTTGTAATTTTTTAAATATTTTGATAAATTCTTAAAAATTTAAAATAAAATGTTTGGCTAATTATAAGATCACTGTAAAAGGAAGTTGTGTGAGTGTATCACACCAGATTATTATATAGTGTATTAAATTAAAAATCGCAGCTATTTTGTTTGAATCACAAAGAATTAATGGTTATAATTATACAATGACGTAACGTACCAAATTGAAACTACATTTTTTTTTCGCAATTATGAACACACGGTTTAACATTAGTCAGTTGGATTAGAAACGGCTTTTATAACACTGCTATGAAAAGTAATGACGTTTGACGTACGAAATGACATTAGGTACTTATTTGTCAAATTGAAGTACAGGGTGGCCATAAATATCTGAGATCCCGGTAGCCATGGAATCAGCTACTTATAAATTTTGGTTAGCATTATATTTCAATTATACTTAATAAGAATTGGTATGAAATGTAATAAAATGCAAATAAGAGAAGGGGAATGTGCCTTGGATTCTGCAGTTTAGCCTACGACTCGATTATAAAAATCTGCTATTCCAACTCCAATACTTATTGCAATCTGTAATAATTTTTGACAGATAGGAATTTTAGTTGTAATGACATTTAGTTTAGTTGGATTCATCACTTTAATAAACCGGTGTTGATTCTAAAGGTAATGTGATATCAGATATTTATGGCCACCCGGTATAAGAATATCAAATCAATACAAAGATTAAATAAATCTGGAAGAAACGGAGCTTTACCTTGTTCATCTACCCCAATCTATACCATAAAATCGGTGGTCTGTTTCTTTGTATGAATCTTTGTTCGGTATCTCCTCCGAATATACTGGACCGATTAAATTGTATGATAGCTTAAAATTTTGCTAATTTAGATCGTAGGCGGGTTTTTATCGTATAAACAACCATTACACACTAGGTCCAGATATTTCGATAAATTGTATTTATCGTCCGACTTGGCTCATATTCAGAAGATGTGTGTACAAAAACAAATTATTTTTGGGCAGCACAACGTTTGCCGGGTCAGCTAGTCCATTATAGATAACTATTTTCTAATTTCCCAAACGTTGAACTGGAGAATGCGATGTCTGTCATGGTATCGCAAGATAATTTCTTTATTGCTGCTGCTTCTTGATATATTGTTATTATCAACGCCAGATTGAATTTTATTAAAAAGTTTGCATTTTAAACACCATGCATCTGAATATAACCATGTACATGTCGAAATCGAACAATAAAGAATAATGAAAAACGGTAGGGACAGTACATAATTAATTGATGAATCAGACAATATTATTGTGATCCAACAAGTGATTCATTAAAATTGATTTACTTGATTAATCATTTTATAAATTATTATCGATTCTTACCGCATTTTAGTACATGTAAAAATGAAGTCAACTTGGTTACTATTGTTGCGATGCGTCTAACGTTGGGGGTTTCAGTTCGATCCGAATTTCGCGATACACTGATTTAGAGTTCTACTTGAGAAATGAAAGACTTCAGTAGCTTAAAATATGTTTATTTACAAATTATTCGGAAGCGATCTATCCGTTACCGAGGTCAGTTAAGATCTGCCTTCACAAAAATTACCGCTTTTACAGGTAAACTTGTAAAAGCTATTTAGATTATGGAAACCTGCAAATTGTTGCGGTCCCACGCAAAGAGGCAGGTAAAAGCAATAATATTTACGATTCATGTCCGGCCCTTTTTTTGGAAGAACCTGTGACACTGTTCGGCACGTTTTTCCCAGGACAAGTCTGATGCTAACTTCGTTCTTATACATAATTACATTTGAGTTAGACACTAAGCTAAGATTAAATAATATTAATTACTAACGTCCATTCTCAATATAGTCTAGAGTTTACCATGTTACAGTTAGGATTCCTAACAGTTGCCCCCAGCCCCCCCCCCCCGATAAAATGTCTGTTGGGGTTAACAACACTCGCGTTTGATCACACACAAGACGCCGTGAACCTTCGCACTGTTTTATTAATCAGTACCAGCTGCATCTCGAGATTTATTGGTCTATATCAACTAAATCTAATTTAACTACCTTACATGAATAATTTTCAAGTACTCTGTCGTAGTCGTCAGTAAACTCTCTCTGGTAAATTAGTTACACAAAATAGCGTGACAAAGAATCAATACTTCTTCCCTGGCTTGTAAACTAGAGTAAAATTTAGGGTTTGCAATATTAATGACCAACGCAATAGTCTATCGCTTTTGTTACTCATTTGATTTGGCCACTTGAGTGGGCAATGGTCGGTTTCGACCGTGAAATGGCTTAAAAATAAATATGGCTTTAATTTTCCCACAGCCCAAATTACAGCTGCACAATCTAGCTCACTCGCGCTATATGCTTGTTCTCTGTCACTCAACTTTTTGCTCAAGTATAGCACCGGATGTTCTTCGCCTTTTTCATTTCGTTGCGAAAGTGTAACACATATCCCTCTCTTAAAATAATCAGTTTGTACGATAAACTCGCGGTTAAAGTCAGGTGCCCTTAGAACCTTACCGCTCATTAACTCGTTTTTCAACGGTTGAAATGACGCTTCCTTCTGTTCATCCCATTTCACTCTGGTATTTGCATTTTTGCGCAACGCATCCGTGAGTGGGCTCCCAATATCTGCATACGTTGGACTATAATTGTGGTAGTACCCTGTTATCGCTCTTATGTCACGTTTCGTCTCCGGTCGCGGAAAATTTTTAATAGCCGCTATTTTCGCCTCAGATGGCTTCCTGCAATCTTAGCCAATTTTGTGT
>CALNHX010007171.1:0-77751 GCA_940337035.1 Agriotes lineatus
TATGCGCTTTACTTTAGCATATTTGCATATTCGTACTGGCATCATGGCATCAGTTCAAGAACGTTTGCAAATAATCTGGCTCGTAGTGTAATTCATATTCTTTTGATATTTTGCCATAAAAACATTAATGTACAAACATAGGCTTATTCAGAGAGCGGCAGGCGCCACGCCCTACCCCCTAAAGGCAGACTTCTGTTGGAATTCGACCTTGAAACAAGAGAGCTACAAGTTCTACTCAGTAATCTACGTATATAATTTTCAGTTTCTGAAAAAATGTTTTCCTATAATTTGCTATTGGCTAAAGTGAGGGGTGCCTTATAACCCTTCCCAAAAATATATCTAGAATTCATGAAATCGAATATTCTGTCAAAAAATATTATGAATTCTGTTGTGGCCTCACTATTTAGAAAATCAGGATTCCCACTTGTTCCGTCCCCTGACAAAAAAACACCTGGGCAAAAATCCCCGGACATAAGACCGCCGGACAAAAAACCTCCGGACTAAAAACCTCCCGGATAAAAACCCCCTGACTAAAACCCCCCCGGATAAAAAACCCTTCGGACTAAAAACTCCCACCATAAAGAAAACACCCGCAAATTATGTGGGGTCCGTAGCCAATTATTATTATTATTATTATTATTGAAAATAAATGATTAATTATAATTATCATTCATTATTGATACAAGAATGCAGAAAAAATGAGACATGTAAAGTGGGGCATTTATCTAATATAATATATATACAGAAAATGCAAAACCTAATGTTATTGCTTACTGCAATTAAATAGTTTTCTAAATCACGTTCGCCTTGTGAATGCATAATCCGCTTGCTGTCGAAATGCACAACGTTGCCTAATTTAACAACTTTTAAACGCTAATATTTCAAAAACTATTCGGCTAAGACCAAATGATAATTGAAATTTTTGGTTCAATTTTTGACATACAATTGCGTGCTGTAAATATTCTCCACACGTTTTAATACACCCTGGTATGTCGGTCTTTTATTCTTCAGAGAAAGCCAATTTAGTTTAGTCTATCGCCAATTCCCAATTATTAATTATGATTCCGTACTCATGCAAGAATCAATTTGCAATTTTTAGAAAATAGTAATTACCTGCCTTCTTATTGGACAACTATGATTACCACTGATAACAAAAGCTATAATACAAAGACACCTGCTAATGTATTTTTAAAGAGAATTTATCTTTTAACAGAGGTAATCAACAGGATAATTTTAAGTTCACCTAAATACCATAGGCATGTAATCCATAATCCTAACGGGCCTGCTATAGAAAAATACAGATTTTTTTCCTATATAAATCCAAATTCTGGTTATATTGGTCATCATTAGCAATCATGGAAGTGATACGTTCTAATAAAAATGGTGAAAATCTATGTTTCAATGGTTATATGTATAGTATGATCAAAAATTAATCTCATCTAGTATGGCAATGGAAGTGCCAACTAACGCCTTTAAAATTGGCTTACATACTTATACAGATTGTCCGAAATCCGTTTTGAAACATAGTAAAAAATTAATTGAGTGCGACAAGGAAGACATAAACAAAATAAGTAGCGGGACAAAGATAGAATGTAATCATGGCTAGGTAAATTTTTAAACTAAAATTAAGTCAATGAAACAAACACCTTCTGTCAAATATTTTATCTGTCATTAATGTATAAAGTGAGGTTTAAATATACTATTTTTTACTATTCACATAATTATTTTAATTATTTAAACCTCATTCTATACTCTTAATGACCGATAAAATAAATCGAGAGAGAATTTCGAGTGGATGTGTAATGCGTATATCATAAACCTCGAACTCTCGTCAAGTGAAAGGACTCTTCGTCTTGTTAAATACAATACCATTGTTACGACTAGAATAGGCAATACTTTTCTAAATTGTACAACCAGGGTATATATACAGAAGCGCTGGAGCTTAGAGGCATTGCATACTACGTCTCGGTTGGACGACCATTTTTGGTTGTTCGGCCACACGAAGAGTCAGGTTCTCAAGGTGTTATCAAATCTCAATACTTACTGAAGCATTCACTTTGAGTGTTTTAGGAGCCAAGTGTCAGATTCACAAACGCTCATATGTATTGTGATTAACCCGACCTATTTGCTCCGCACGTAATAATATAGTAGCTAATCCGCACATTTAATCTATGTCTGTAATCTGTTACGGTTAATAAAGAATATTAGGAGTGATATAGTTATTCATGTTTGTAATTTCTGAGTACATTATAACATGGCACCCTAAACTATGATTAAGGTCACGAATTGGAAACTCGGTTTGCGGATGTATATTTATATATATTCAGATACAAATTTCTATTAATTGTCATGCCTGTAAAATGCCACATTGTATGCGTTCTCTGTCCTATTTGCACTCTCCGCCTTACACTCTCTGCATTTATATAATATTCATTTACCGATGTACTTGACATCTACATTGTACAATCGGCGGTATATTGGCACCACTACTATTTTACTAAGTAATTTTTGCTTTATCATATTGGTAGCACAAGTTCTTATTTGTCAAATACAAGATAATTATTGCCAATGCATTTATAAAGTTTTTTAAAACGTAATATTTAAAAGAGTGCAAATACACACAACTTACAAATGAACGTACTCGATTGCCTTTAATTAACTATTTTCACTTAAATAAATATTGAAAGAGTAATATTACTTTATCTACGACAGTGTGTAAAATTGCCTTTTAGTTGGTAGTTTTAAGTTTGTAAAACGACTGTTTAATAACATGATTTCATTAGTTTACTTCGTCAGTAGTAACGTGTTTAAAATATTTCATTAGACACGTTGTCAGGAGCAACGTGTTCTAAAATTTTTAAAACACTAAAAAATTATGACCGGTTGCTGGTAATCCTATTTACATTTAATTTTTTTTAATATTTACCGTGTTTTCTAGATTCTATCGTAGATAAAAAATTGTACGATACGCATGCGTAAAGCTCGCTCACTCGCGTTTTAACTCTGCCCCACTCGTGCCTAAAGAGTAGCTTTACGCACTTGTATCGCAAATTACTATTTCGTCTTTCCACAAAGCCATGTGAAGTACTTTTATGAAATTGTTTTTGTTTCAGAAACAGATTCACCATGCAAAACTCCAGATAATGAAAATGGAAAATGCGTATTGGTGAGCCAATGTCCAGTGCTAGAGCAGCAGTATTTACTACCAGGAAGTAGTAGTGCAGTGGAATTTATTAGAAGGTCACTTTGCGGATTTCAAATAGATAAGAGAACAGATTTGGTTTGTTGTAGACTGTCCCAAATCAAAAGAGGTATTATGTGTTACATCTTATATCTATCAGAGACTTAAACTAATAGATATTATTAACGGTTTTATCCAGCATGTATTAATTGCATTTTTCGAAAACTGTCATCAATTGTTGACATTTTCCTTAAATTGCCAGTAAGAAAGTGATTATTTTTTGTCACTTAACTGCGAAATAGTTTTATGGTCTAGAACGTAATAGCTATTTCCGTTATTAGACCGGTAGCAACAACTTTAGCGTTCTAGAACATAAAAGAAATGTCAAAAAGTTTGTCATTTTTTTAGAACTTATTTGTGATTTTATTAATTAAGTAACATACATTCATTCATTCATTTATTATCTATAGCCTCTTTTACCTTTCGCTGTCGAAGACCATTCGTTTTTTATTAAGCAATTTAAAATTTTTCTTTTCTTTCTCAAGTATCCTGTGTACCCTCACGGGTGTTGGATATTTGTGGGTTTCGTGTCTTTTACCCATTTCTTCCAACTTTGTGTCATTTTATTTATTTCTTCTATTGTTTCCCTGTTGCTTTCCCTATCCTTTCTATGCATTTCATCCAGGTGAGTCTCGGTCTTCTTCTTTTACGTTTCTTCGTTCTTTTACTTTCCATTACTTTTTTCGGTAGTCTGTTTCTATCTAATCTTTGTATATGTCCATACCATTCTAATCGCTTCTTCTCCCTTTTTTGTGTTATCGTTTGTTGTTTCAGTTTTCCTATGATTTCATCATTGCTAATGTGATCCAGCTTGGTTTTCCCTGCTATCTTTCTAAAATATTTCATTTCTGCTGTTATCAGTTTTGGTTTGTGTTTCTGTTGTAGTGTACAGGTTTTACTTCCATGTAGAATCGTTGGAACCACTATTATATCATATATATTTAGCTGGTTTTTTTGCACATTTCTCTTTTCCCAAAAATTGTCTTATTTAGTGTGTAATATATATTGTTTGCCTTCTTAATTTTGTTCGTTATTTTGAAGGTCTATTTTGTCGTCGTTTTCTATAATAACTCTTAAGTATTCCATTGTGGTCACTTTTGTTGGTTGATTTTAATACAGTATTCTGATCTATTCCTGCTCTCTTTTTTTAATATATCTACATTATTTTACTTATTTCTACATTAACTACCATCTTCAGTTTTTCTCTTTTGTCCGTCCATATATATACCAACTTTTGCATTTTATTATTTTTATCCGATATAAGCACTAAATCATCTGCGTATAACAAGCTATCTATTCTGATTGGTATCATATTCCTATGTCCTACTGTAGTCTACAGTTTCTCTACTATTATAAACAAGTATGGGCTTAAACTGTCTCCTTGTTTTATTCCCTTTCTAATATTAAACGGTTCTGATCGATTGCCATTTATTTGTACTTTTTCTTGTGTATCTTCTTATATCGAGTCTATTATTTGTATTAGTTTCTTCGGTGTGCCTGTTAGTTCTAAACAGTTTTCTATTACTTGTCTTTGTATTGAATCGAAAGCTGGTGCCTTGGTGATTCCTTTCTTCCATGTTTCTCTTGGTCTTCTTCTTCTTTTTCTTTCAGTTGGTACTCATTCCATTGTTAGCTTTGGAAGTCTGTCTTCATCCATCCTGTTTACGTGGCCGTACCATACCAATTGCCTTCGTTGTATCTCCTCTATCACTGTTTCCTCTTTATTCACTATGTGTCGTATTTCTTCATTTCTTACGTGTTCAGTTCTTTATTTTCGTGCCGATCTTCTGAGGAAATCCATCTCGGTCGCTAGTAACTTTCGTTCCATGATTTTACTTATTTGCCAGACCTCACATCCGTATGTTGGTGTGCTTTTAACTATAGCTTCATATATATGCATTTTTGTTTGTTTTGTTAAGTTTTTCTGCCAAAGTATCGAGTTTAGTGCACCAGTTAGTTTCCTAGCGCTGTTGATTCTGTTTGCAATCATCTCATTGCATCGGCCGGTATTGTCAATTGTAGCTCCTAAATATGCATAGCTGTTGCAGTTTCTTATCGATGTTCCATCTTCCATTACGATATCTTGATTTGGTTCACCTACGCACATATAGTCGGACTTTTTTAGATTTATTGTTAGTCCTCATTTTGAGTATTCTGCACCAAGTTTTCTAATCATGTACTCAATGTCTTCGAAGTCTTGAGCAACTACCACTTGATCGTCGGCGTAGTGTAATGTAAACAATGTTCTATTTCTCATTGGAATACCCATTCCGCCACATTTCCTTCTCCATTGTCGTAAGGCAGTATCAAGATATATATTAAAACGAATTGGAGACATGCAACAGCTTTGTCGCAGACCTTTAGTAACTTTGAAGTCATTTGTTAGCTTTGTTCCAACTTTTATTTTAGCATGTGTGCCTCTATACAACTCTTTGATTGCTTTTATTATGTTTGCGTTGATGGGAGATTCGTCTAATACTTTAAACAGGTTTATAATTGGTATGTTATCGTACGCTTTTATAAGATCCACAAATACAAGATGTGCTTCTTTTGCTATAGCTAATCGTTTTTCTAGAACTTGTGTCACTTGTGACACAAGTTCTTCTTTCTATCAGTTGTCTTATTATGTATATATTGTCTGTTGTCTGCCTTTCTTCTCTGAATGCTGTTTGATCATCTTCCAGCTTATTTTCTATGTGCATCTTTAATTTGTTTTGTAACGGGTGTCCCGCGGCAAATTTCATTTTTAAACTTGAAATAAATTTTTTATTTCTTCAAGTATTTTATTGAAATAAAATGCAAAATAAACCTCAATCTTTGGGAAATTATTTGTGAAACAGCACATCCACCAAATGACGCCCCTCACGTCTTACCACTTCTTCCAAACAAACCTGAAAATTGCGCATCACACGCATAAGCATAGCACGTGTAATTCCACGAATTTCTCGCGTGATGTTCCGCTTTAACACATCCACAGTGGGTGCTGCATTCTCGTAGACTTTCGATTTGGGACCGGGGGGGGGGGGGGGATTTAGAGTCCCTCTCTTAGAAATGATGCTATTCGGGAAAAGTTGGTGAAGCCATTACGATATTCGCGGTATCAGGAGTAGCCCTATCTTGCATAAATCAGATATCTTGACCTCTGTTAAACATTATCCGACGACGAAGAGAAGGCCACAGAAAGTTACTGATCATTTCCAGGTATCGTTCTGACTTTTCCCGAATCGCATAATTTTTAAGAGAGGGACTCTAAATTGGCCTCCGCGAAGCTCTGATTTAACTCCTTTGGACTTTTTTTGTGGGGATATCTCAAATAAAAAGTCTACGAGAATGTACCAGCCACTGTGGATGTGTTAAAGCAGAACATCACCCGCAAAATTCGTAGAATTACACGTGCTATGCTTATGCGTGTGATGCGCAATTTTCAAGTTTGTTTGGAAGAAGCGGCGGTACAACGTGAGGGGCGTTATTTGGTGGATATGCTGTTTCACAAATAATTTCCCAAAGATTGAGGTCTATTTTGTCATTTTTTTCAATAAAATACTTGAAGAAATAAAAACTTTATTTCAAGTTTAAAAATGAAATTTGCCGCGGGACACCCGTTATATATTTTGTATGTTACGAGTGATAGGCATATTGGTCTATAATTGTCGCATTGAGTCATCTCACCTTTTTTGAGTATATGCATTATTAGCCTGTTTTTCCATTTCTTAGGTATCGTGTTTCTTTCACAAGCTTTAGCCATTATTTTGTGTAACCATGTTATTTCTTTCTTTCCCATGTATTTAATAATTTCCGGGTCCACCTCGTCTTCTCCATTTGCTTTACCTATTTTAAAGTTTTCTATTGCCTCTTCCATTTCTCTTATATCGATTTTATTGTTCTGCATTTCATCTTCTTGTGGTATGAGTATATTTACTTCCCTGGCTGTATTTTGTCATGTTCGTAAATTTTTGGCTCCATACGTCCAATTTTTCCGAGATATTTATTTTGATTATGTTGTTTTTATCTCTTACACCTAAATCTGCTCTCTTTCTTTTTTCTCTTAGTCCTTTAATTGTATTCCAGAATTTTCGATTATTATTTCTGTAGCCTTCATTTAGTTCGCTTCCAAAGTCCTCTCATGTTTTTTAAGCGAAAAATGCAACAACCCGTTATTTCAAAAACTGTAGAAAATAATTATTTGGGTAACTAATTTTTAAGTAAATTCCATATACATACCTACAACTCTGAAAGGTATGCTATTTAAAAAACTATTGTCAGCTAGAAATAGAACACATACATGTTAATATATTTGCATCAATCAGTGTTAGTCCTAAAAGCAAATAAAAATTTGTCAAATGTGACATTCCCAGAACTGGTTTCTACAGTAACTATAGGACTTGGCTCAACTCTTATAATATTTAGGAATTCTAAGTTTACCTAATCACTAATGTAACGAAATTGGCACCCAACGGGTTTGGCGTGTAACAGTATTTGGCGTATTTACTAGTATTATCCTAACTACGCTACTTTTCTACTTGTACACATGATTCTGTATCCAGTTTTTTAAGCTAGTTGATAGGTCACTTCCAGCTGATATTTTTACTTTAGAAACCAAGGCTGCTATACTTGAGTCGCCGAACAGATAGAGTAGAGCAGGCAACCCAAATAACATATTGCAAAGGTCACTCGATAATATTTTAATTATAATGACTAAGGGCCGGTTTCTGGAAACTAATTTATCGGGCCAGTTAGTTTAACTGTTCCATAAAGCAGTAAATGGGTTTCTGAAACGTCAATTTGACTTTAACTGTGCGTTTTTGCACATTTAAATTAACGCAACAATGTGGTCAGTTAAATTAAGTGACAGCCCAGATTAAGAGTGTCAAAGAGTATAAAAACCGTAAAACCGTTGTTTTGGCGTCGTTTGGTATTGTTGCTGTTCAAATTTAATATGGATCCCAAGATTTTCATGTAACAAAATGTGCCTAGACCACCAATAATACAAATATGTAGCAAAGCATAGGTTAGCAGTAGCACTTGCGTTTGCACGCCGGAGATAGAATAGACGGTTTCTTTTGCAAGTGGTAGCGTGTATCGAGACATTTTGGTGTTTTTAACAAGAACTAAAAGATTTGAAGACTTTCATATAACAGAATCAGTTCTTTTAGCAGCACTTTGGTACTCGCGTGTGCTCAGAATGTTTTTTTCTTAAATTATCGTACAGCGCATGAAGCTGCTTGGCAGTTCGATGGATCATTTGATTTTGCGAGTTAAATTCTCTGGAAATTTATTGCCAAGCCAAATTCCTTCTTGCGGTGATTACCGCATCGGATTGTTTATTTTCCAATTCCAAGATCGACTTATATTCGGTGGTAACCACCTTGAAGAGGAAAGAATTTCCCCCTCGGTGAAATTCTTCCTCTCAATCGCTTGGGGTCCATAATTTAATAAAAATGATTCACCAAAAACACAAAAAGTTTTGAATTTTCTGTAAATTTTGACGGAGGCGATGGTAGCGCATCTATCGCATTTTTTGATAACTATTAGTTCAGTGTAGAACCCGTAGTTAGTTAACCGGTCTATAAACTAATGGAGATTGTTTCCAGAAACCCGACGTAATTTTATGGATCAATTAAATTAATGGGCTCGTTTGTTAACGGTCAGTTAAAAATGTGTTTCAGAAACCGGCCCTAAAAGGATCAGAGATGACAACCCTTATAATTAGAACTAATTTCAACTGGCATTAAATAACTTTTTGAGGTTATCATGCAAATATCAAGACAAAAAACTAATCGTCAGCGGGCTGTGGAAATTCAAACGTATGAATAATATGTTGGTGGCACACTAAGTCTATGTCAAATTCGAGGTTAGCAGGTTAGGTTTTGCGTCAGTCTGTGTCAAAACTGAAGCAAAACCTAACCTGTTAACCTCGAATTTTATCTCTTTATATTTGCACGATAACCTCGAAAAGGTATTTAATGCCAATTGAAATTCTAATTATAAGAGTCGTCATCTCTGATCCATTTAGTAATTATAATTAAAATAGTATCGAGTAACCTTTGTAATACGTTATTTGGGTTGCCTGCTACACTCTATCTGTTCGGCGACTCAAGTATAGCATCACAGCTGTGTGCCTTAATCAGTCGGCAAGTTCAGAAATTATAATAGATAGAGAAACGATAGGAAAAGTGTTAGAGGTGAACCTCCCCACCCGTTGTATTATTTACAACAAGCTAAAAAGATTCTCACGGCTAGCGAATGGGATCGGTGAGATCTCAAACTGGAAAAACAAGCGTTGAAAAGCGAAAAGTAAATCAGTCGTTGCGGGGAAAAAATTGTTATCATTCAGGGCGCCACTGCGGCGTTGGAATGTCTGTGATGAACTGGATGTCCCATCACAGAAGACCTCTTGGCGATGAGAAATGTGATGCGGTGCTGGGTTTCAGATTTGGAGTCTATCTCATTTCTGAGAAAAAAAATGAAAATAGTACATTTCAAAAACTTCTATTAAGATAACAATCATCTATAATATAATTTTCCTTAATGTGTGTTTGTCTGTGTGTCTGTGGCACAAAATAAAATCTCACGTTCCGGCTTCACAGATGTTTATATTTGTTTAGGTTTTGTTTTTCTTATCTTAGCGCTCGGCTCGGAGGTTGACCTTTCGCGTATCTTATTTTACGTGCGCGCTGATTCAAGACTAGCAGCGCGTAGCGCGGGGTTTGCTTGTAGTATTATAACATTTCAAGCGGGTCTGCCTGTAACTGCTACAAGGGCTGCCCAAAGACGATTCCTAAGAACTATACTGCTCTTTATCATTCAAACCAAAATAAATAGCTCCACGGACTGGAGAGCCACAACTCTGCATCTATGGGGTTATCATAAAGTAAGGGATATACTTTAACTTATTATAACGTTTTAACAAATCAAGCTAGCAACAAAAAGTAAACGAAATCTAATTGCTTAAGGAATGGGATTTTATTGTATCTATGGAAAACAAAAGCTTTGTCATGACAATTGTTAACACGAGTGTCAAAACAAAATCATTCAATTTGGAGTTTATTTTCAAATTAAAACTCAAGTAAACGTAAAGTTCTAACGACTCAAACTGTAATAGCATGGATCTCATCTTTCAGCCTGGTTCTGTCCATTGTTGGACGTAAGCCTCCTCTAGACGTTTCCAATCTTCTCTATTCTGGGACATTGCGATCCAGTTGCTTCTGATTCTTTTAAAGTCGTCGGACCATCTTGTTGGCGGTCTTCCACGGCTACGCTTATCGGCTCTCGGTCGCCATTCCAAAATTTTCTTCGTCCATCTGTTGTCGTGTAATCTGGCCACGTGGCCGACCCATCTCCATTTTAATTTTGTTATGCGTATTACAATGTCTTCTACACCCGTTCTCCTCCTTATTTCTTCGTTTCGGATTCGATCTCTTAGAGTCAACTCCAGCATTGATCTCTCCATTGTACGTTGTGTTATTTACAGTTTCTTAACAGTTGTTTTTGTAAGAGTTAGTGTTTCTGCCCCGTATGTCAAAACCGGTAGAACACATTGGTTGAAGGCTCTTCGTTTTAATCTTATGGGAATGTCAGTTTTGAAGATGTTTGTGAGTTTCCCGTAAGCTACCCAGCCTAAAGCTATTCTTCTGGAGGGTTCGCATGTCTGGTTGTCTTTACTAATTTTGATTTCATGACCTAGGTAGGTATATTTATCGACAATTTCAATTACCTCTTTCTCTATTTTTGTAGCTTCGCTAGGTACTAAGTTGGTCATCATTTTTGTTTTGTTGTAGTTTATTTTTAATCCTACTTTATGTGTTACTTGTTGTAGTTCTTCTAACATTTCTCTGGCTTCTCTTAAGTTATCTGATAATAAAACTATGTCATCTGCAAATCTTAAGTTGCTTAGTCTTTCCCCATCGATAGTCACTCTCTTATTTTCCCACTCTAAAGTTTTGAATGCGTGTTCTAGAACTGTGGTGAAGAGTTTTGGAGACATAGTGTCTCCCTGTCTAATTCCTCCTTTTATTCTTATTCTCTTAGTGTTGGTATGTAGTTTAACTGTTGTTGTTGCGTTTTCATAGATATTATAGATAACTAGCAACCAGTGAGACAAATGTCTCATTTAATAAAACAAAAAAGACCGTTTTTCAAATAGAACGCGTATTAAATAAAAACAATAATATTTTTTAAAATCACGTGATTGAAATTCGGTTCCTGACCTGACATGAGCATTCCAAACATATAACTTTAATAACTTTTTTCTCTATCTCTTACGGTTTGTCTGCTGAAACAACGTCCCGGACGGACGGAAATCACGTGATTTCTCGAAAACCGGAAGTGTCACGTGACTGAAATTCGGTGCCTGACCTGACATGAGCATTCCAAACATATAACTTTTTTCTCTATCTCTTACGGTTTGGCTGCTGAAACAGCGTCCCGGACGGACCAGCGTCCCGGATGGACCAGCGTCCCGGACAAGTCTATTATATATATGGATATTGGAATATCGTTGGTCGATTCTGCATTTTTTTAGTGCTCGTAGAATTGATACTAGTTCTACGGTATCGAACGCTTTTTGGAAGTCTACGAAAATTGCGTTTAAGGGACGATTGTATTCTATAGTTTTTTCGACGAGGGTTTTGATACTTTGCAGATGGTCGTTGGTTCCGCAGCCAGAGCGGAAACCCGCTTGCTCTCTTGTTTGGTAGAAGTCCAGTTTCTTCTCTAGTCGGTTGGTGATTATACGCGTGTAGAGTTTATATAAGTGACGTAAAAGACTGATAGGTCTATAATTTTCTAGATTCGTTATATCATCTTTTTTATGGATTAAGATAGTTATAGAGTTGTTCCATTGGGTGGGAATGATTTGTTTTTCTAAAATTATGTTAAACAGTTTTTTTTATTTCTGTTATAAGAGAAGGTCCCCCCAATTTTAAAGATTCTGTCAACGTTCCGTCTTCGCCAGGTGCTCTACCGTTTTTCATTTTCTTCAGAGCATGGTGGATTTCTGCTTCGGAAATCTCGGGAATATCTTCCGATTCTTGATTTGTAATTTTCAGTGTGGCTTGTTCTTCTGGCTTTAATGTCAACTGGTTTTTATATAATGTCTCGTAGAATTATTCTACGATCTTGATCATTTCTTCTCTATTTGACTTCACTGTCCCTTTTTTGTCTTTCAATTTTATAATTTCTTTTTTGCCAACCGTTAACTTTCGTCGGAGTACTTTCATATTTTTATTCTCTTTTATAGTTTGTGTTATTTTATCACTTTTATACTTCCTGATGTCTTTTCTGATAACTTTTGATACTTCTTTGTTCGCAGTGTTTATTTCTTGTTGGCTTGCGTTTTTATCTTGTAGTAGTTTCCTTCTATTTTCTTATTTTATTCTTTGTCTCGATGCTGATCCTTTCTTCTTTTCCATCTCTTACGCAAAATTTTTCTTGGGCCTCTGTAATTATGTTCGTTATTGAGTTGTTCAATTCATTTATGTCATTCGTTGATATCTCGTTTAGTTTTTTGTTCATATATTCCACAAGTTTCTGTTCATCTTTAGGCTGTGTCCATGTTTTTATTTTCTTTTTTATTACCATTTTATTTCTTTCTTTGCTGGTGTTTATCTCTACTGTAGCTCTGATCATTCGGTGGTCGCTACCGGTTGTAAAGCTGTTCAATACTGTCACATCTTTGATTATATATGTCTTGTTCGATATTATGTAATCGATCTCGTTGCATGTTTTGCCATTCGGGCTTCTTCACGTCCATCTTCTTTGGGGTTTCTTATGAAAGAAGCTATTCATTTGGAATAGGTTGTTTTCCAATAGAAAGTTTAACAGAGTGGCTCCTCTTTCGTTTCTTCCCGGACTACCAAAATTACTTAAAGCATACTCGGCTGAATCGGATTTTATCCCAATTTTTGCATTGAAATCACAACATAGTATTGTGAAGTGGGCAAGGTTTTGATTTAATGCTTTGGTTATATTATGGTAGAATGTTTCTACTTCATCATCCTTATGGTCCGAGGTCGGTGCGTATGCTTGTATAATTTTTAGATTGTACCGAGTGTTTAGTCGTAAGATCAAATATATCACTCTTGTGGATATTGCATGGATGGCACTAATGTTTTCCGATAGTCGTTTATGTAATATAAGAAACCCTACTCCCGCTCTTGATTCATGTTCATCTCCGAGATAGTAGAATGTGTTACCTGATTTTAATGTTTCTAGGTTTTCTCCTCTCCT
Source organism: Agriotes lineatus (assembly GCA_940337035.1). Lineage (NCBI taxonomy): Eukaryota > Metazoa > Arthropoda > Insecta > Coleoptera > Elateridae > Agriotes > Agriotes lineatus. The sequence continues at coordinate 13,469 of CALNHX010007171.1, forward strand.
TCTGACCTCGCTTAAACCGATTACGTCCCATTTGATCTTGCTAAGTTCCATTTCGATTTCAGTTAGTTTTTCCTCTGTTGCTACTGTTCTGGCATTATAGGTAACGACTTTTAGTTTTATTTGTTGTTTAGATATTGTTTTCCTTTTCCATTTCAAATTTTTGTTGGTACGCGTCTTCAACAAGTTTTTGCCTCCCCCAGATTCCGCGAGGCAGCCCTCAGTAGAGGGGTGGGATTTTGATTTACCCACCTGGGGTCCCAATCCGTTGTTTACAAAACTCGCCATTTGTTTGTCTTTGAGGGTTTTCCACGCTTGCTAGCTTTGCGGGTTGGCGCAGGTAGGATTTGGGATACGGATAGGGGACGTGTATGGTGTACTTGGTAGGGAATAGGGATTAGGACTTGGATTCTTCCGGTTTCGGGAATGTGAAAAATCTTAGAGCTCGCTAAGGGCAAGGTCGCCGTCCTTGAAGTGGACCTGCTCTTCTCCGGGATCGAGAAGGGGTGTCCACCGCTACCCCAACATGGATCTACAAACAAGAATTGGTTTAGTTCAGTGTTATTCTGAATGCGGCAAAAATTACATCGCTGGATTACGAAGATTTCGCACGAGAATGGGTTTGAGAGCAAAGCCCTGCCAAATGAAAGCGTACCGCTATTTGATACAAAAATTTGAAAGAACAGGTTCGGTAATTGACCTTCCGATATCAGGAAGACCAAGGATTAGTGATGTCCAAGTTGCAGAGGTTCTTCATGAAAATCAGGACATAGCCAGAGGTAATCCACTAGCAATCGGCAGTGCAAATGCGATATCCAAGCGATTGCAAATGCCGTACACCACGGTTTGGAAAATTTTACGCAAAATTCTATAACTGTATCCATATAAACTGAAAATGCTGTTTGAATTAAAGGAGGCAGATTTGGCTACTAGGTACAATTTTTCTTTGCCATTATTGGCTCAGATGGAAATTGAACCAGAATGGTTATCCCGTATTTTATGAACAGATGAGGCACATTTTTCTCTGAATGGTGGAGTCAATACTCAAAACTGTAGAATCTGGTCTGCAGAAAATCCACAAGAAATCGTTCAAGAAGGTCTTCATGACAAGAAAGTCACCGTTTGGTGCAGTGTTACAACTGATTTTATCATTGGTCCGTATTTCTTCGAGGAAATTCAGAATGGAGAAGCCGTATCGGTAACTGTTAACGGTGAACGATACTTGGAAATGTTAAGAGATTATGTTATTCTACAGCTGCAAAACGAGCACCACGGAGTTGAAAATATAATTTTTATGCAGGATGGAGCACCTCCGCACATCATCCGACCAGTTAAAGAATTGTTAACTAACGTTTTTCAAGATCGTGTTTTAAGCAATTTTGCAAATTTATGGCCACCAAGATCACCTGATCTTGACCCAGCGGACTACTGGCTGTGGAGTTATTTAAAAAATTTAGTGTTTAGAAGACGACCAACAACGCTACAAGAATTAAAAGACAATATTACGGAGCAAATTGGTGCAATTCAACCAGAATTTTTACGAAATGCTGTGTACAATTTAGAGAAACGGTTGCTGATTTTACAAGATCAAAATGAAGGTCATATTGAACATTTGCGGTAACTGGGTTTGGGCATACAAAATCCCATAATTTAAACAATTAAATATCGTTTAGTTTTTGTTATTAACTTAATTTGTTAAAAAGTTATAATAAGTTAAAATATATCCCTTACTGTATGATAACCTTTACTTAAACAATTAAATAATCCATTATCGTTCGTCTCCATTCTTCACATAAAAACTGTGGAAGTTTTTCAATAGTACATGCACACAAAAAATAATTTTTAAAAATGTTTATTGACATCAAGTTTAAATCACATTTTTACCAAATCATTGAAAATATTATTGGTCTGCAGACATTTAATTCTTTTAGAGAGCGCAATGGAAGGCTCATCGTGCAAAACGCCAAAACCGGAATTAAAAGATGGGAGATGTGTGCGTATAACAAATTGTCCAGCACTTCAAAATGATTTTAAAGCTGCTAGAGAACATATCCATATAAGTCAGTGTGGATTTGATGACGAATTACTAGTTTGTTGCAAAACGCAGGACATAGTAGTTGCTTCCGAACCGAAATATTTGGAAGAGTTTTCCAGTGCAAACATTCCAAACCGAACAATTTGTGGTCGAATGAGAAGCGATAACACAAAAAGTGAATATCCATGGTTGGCCGCTTTGATGTTATTTTGGCCAAACTCACGCTTGGGATACGATATATATTGTGGTGGATCATTAATAAATAAACGATTTGTTTTGACTATAGCCAGTTGTTTTGACCGTGAACTCTCAAAGTAATATCCTTGTTGCACTATAAACATAATAAAACAAAAATATGCTTTTAGCTATAGAGTATTACTAGGAACAGGAATTGCAAATTGTGACAACACATCTGATTGCCCTAGCAGCATGCAGAACTTGACAGTAGAGCAAGCAATTCTGCATCCATTCTACCACTCGTCGTATTCTGTAAATAATATCGCACTTGTTCGTTTAGGAAGCGACGTTGTATTTAATGGTAGGTAGTGTCGATATAGTTTTACTTTCTTGATCTTGGCTGCGAAATACAAGCTAAATATTTTTCAGATTATGTTAGTCCCATTTGTTTGCCTCCACTGAACTTGCAGCCTTTGAAAACAGAAAATGAAGTTACCGTGACCGGATGGACAAGTATGCAGGAGCACAATTACCTTAAAAATGTTCTTCTTTACTATCACCTCAATCAAGCGGTTTTAGAGTTTGTATTTTCAGATATAAATTTGTTTTGCTTTTAGTTACGAAAGGTGTAAATGGTTACCACAAGGGTGCTCACAGTTGGGATGCTCAAAGTTGCTTTAGAAATCTCAATTTCCAAACAATTCACAAACAGGAACTTTGCATTCGTATGTATGACAGCCCAGAGTGTATTAATAAAATATGGGGAGGATCCATACTGAGAGCCTATAAAGATCAACTTGGCCAAAATTTATTTTTGGAAGCCATCGATTTGCATAGCAGGACCTGCGTAAGCTATGAATTTACTGAGACCAGTGTTCGTATTTCTGCATATACCAGTTGGATACTGCGAACAATTACCAAGACAACTTAAAATATCAGTATTGTCAGTACTTGTAGTTTTTAATATGTGTTGATTTAAGTACTAATAGTTCAAAATAGCAAATAAATGAAAGCTTTCCTTAGCTATATACTTACCAGTTCAATCTATAATTTTTCAATAAATCTTGTAAAATTAAATGCTTTTAGAATATATTTTTTTATCTAGCTTTTTATACTACTAACCAGATTGCATCAACTAGGTAAAATAATTACAAAAATATAATTCATTCTTTTTAATAATGTGAGACAACGATGTTTTTTCTGAAATTGGGACATTTCTTCAAGACTATACTTGCCGCAGCAACTCCTCTCCTCCTTCGTCGTATCTTCATGTCTGAAGAATCGTGACATTACGGCTATGTACATTTGTTGATTGTATTTTTCCATTGTTGTCGATCTTCCGCAACGCGAAGATTCGATTGTAGTGGATGTCCCGTGATCTCTTTTACTTGGTCTAGCCATCTTGATGGCGATCTTCCCCTAGGTCTTCTACCCTCGACCTTTCCTTGTACAATTAGTTTTTCGAGATTGTCTTTATCCCGTCGAGTGATGTGTCCGAAATATTGAAGAATTCGCCTGCGACAGATGGTGGACAGTCGATCTTGGATATTTAGCTCGTTAAGGATTGACACGTTTGTTCTTCTTGCAGTCCAGGGAATGCGCAACATTCTTCGCCAACACCACATCTCGAATGCATCTATTCGGCGTCTATCGGAAGCTTTTAAGGTCCACGACTCGGAACCATAAGAAAATATGGAAAAGGCCAAGGATCGGACTAGACCAACTTTTGTGTTTTTTGTTATTTGTTTGTCTACCCATATTTTTCTTAAATTAGTCATTGCTGTTCATGCTATTGCGATACGTCTTCTCACTTCCGTTTCAGAGTCTCCATTGTTGGTTATTACTGATCCCAGATAGACGAACTCGTTTACTATTTCGATGTTGGGGAGGCGGTTGTTTAATTGTATCGTGTTACTCCTATCAATGATCATAATTTTGGTCTTGTCCATATTGATTTCTAGTCCTAATCTGTTGCTCTCCTGGGTAACTAACTCGAGCATCTTGGCCATTTCTTCTTCGTCTTTAGCTATAAGGGTAGTCAGGGGCGGATGGGCAACATCTTAGCGGCCCGGGAAATAATATTTTTCGGCCCTTTTTTAATTTCCGGATATGGCTAAAATATACATTTACAGGGTGTTACGCCTTTTTCCTTTAAAATTAAATAGAGCATTTGCAATATTGAATTTACAGTTGTTTTAGATAATAAACTTACGAATGATCCAGATCTACGTTGTTGTCCTTTTTCAAGGATATTTTTGTTTTTTTCGATGACCTCATTTAAATGTTCTTTTAAGTGTAGGTACATCATATTTACTTACTAACAATATTAATTCCAAAAAGTTATCATGGTCCAATGTGAGATCAGCTAAAGTATATGCAGCTTCATATTTCTTTCCTCTATAACTTAATCGCGTTTTTCAATAAGTTTTATAATGTCTATAATCACTTCTAATACTCCTCGTTTTTTCTTTATTTGCTGCTGTCTGATATTTAATGTAGATGAAAGAAGCAAATTGGAAATGTCCTTTTGATTCTTGCACATAAAGTATGCTCTAACGGAATGTTCATGTTCACTGCTTACTTCATGCCCTGAATTCGTTGATAAGTGTGCGAAAAGTCATTCATACCAAGAACAAATCGATTTTCGTGCTTTGCGTATACTAGACATACAGTATATAGTACAAAACAACTTGAAAGTTTTTTCATTGTATGTTAGCCAGTTCCTTACTGTGCCATTTTTCATTTTGAAGGCTTTTTCGCGATTAAAAAACTCAATTAAAGCTGGTTGTCTCGGATGAAATAAAAAAAATATTTGAATGTCGTACAAATTTGGCTTTTTAAAATAACTATCATAGTGACTATCAATAATATTAATTGCGGATTGAAAGCTTGATTTTGCTTCGTTGGTTTTTGCAATGCTTTGAAAATTACAAGAAGTTGTTAAAGCAGTAGACGTGGACGCTTGGTTTTCACCTTCGGTTTGTATTCTTGTTTCAACTTGAGAACTTACGGATTCAGGAAACGAAACAAATTTTTTCCGATAATTCTTGAGATGGTTGCGGTTGACTAATAATAGAAGAAGAGGCTAGTTTTTCAAACATAAATTTAATGTTTTTTGACTTGTGTGCCTCAGCTTCCATTGCCTTCTTTCTCTTTTATGACTTATCTTAATTACCACAAAATAAACAAAACATAAAAGTTTGAGAGTTATTTATGGGCAGTCGGAGGAAGAAATATAAAAACTCAATTTTTTGCTGATTAATTATATAGGCAAGTAATAGTGTAAAATACAGAAAAAAATGTACAAAAATCATACAAAAATTTGTTAAGAAAATGAAAAATTCATTCCGGTTCTTTATTTTCGGTAAGTACATGTTTATGAAGATAGGTTGGTAGATCACTTAGACGTACTTTCAGCCACCGGCCCTGCGGGCCTCTGAAAAGCCGGCCCACCGGGAAATTTCCCGGTTCGTCTTATGGCCCATCCGCCCCTGTGGGTAGTGTCATCGGCGAATCTGAGGTTGTTTATGATTTTACCGTTTATTATATATTGTATATTATATATTACCGCAGCAACTATGCAACCCAAATTACCAATTACAATGTTGATTTCGGAGGCTTTTACGACCATTGTCATTAAGTAACAAACGACTCCGGGGTTTGGGCCGTGTCATTATTGAGGTCGAAGAACTCAACGTTTCGTCTACTTTCGTAAAGGGCTTCATCAGGAGGGAAAGCAAAAGAGCACTGTAACTCGACGTGTAAGCCACGCCAGAGGCGAAACTCTTCTAACGATCGGAAGGAGAATATGGCTGGGGCTTAGAAATTATCACTTTCCACATAGAAGGACGGGGAAGCCTTCGTCCGTTTTTTTATTAGTGCTTGTAAATCTCGACGGTTTCGAAAATCTCTCTGCTAAAAAAGATTATGGATTTGCAGATAATGGAGGTTTCATCAAAAAGGATCTTATGGCCGGTATCGCGCTGGTGTTCGGCGAGGGTCAATGATGAAACGAGTTCCGATATGAGACAGCACTGGTGTTCAGTGAGTTCAGCGAGTTTTTACTGAACGTCTTGTTTCACCAATGTATACAGCATTACAAGAGCAAGGGACTCTATAAACACTTTTAGATGACATAGTGTTTAATTTATCTTTAGGTGGAGGAAGAACCTGTGAGATTTTGCGGAGAGATTGTGAATATTGTCTTAATGATTTATTTTCGAAGAAACTTCACTACTTGATTGGTGACTTAGTAGATATAGGGAAGAAAGACTATTGCTGCGGGAGGATGGGTTTTTGGAAGTTTGGTTGGCCGTGGATGAAGATGGCGATTGATGGCAGACTGTATATCCCTAGCACTGTAACCGTCGTTCCTAAGTGCTTTCCGAATATGGTTTAGTTCAGCATAGACATTATCGGGTTGGGATATGGAAACAGCCAGGTGTACAATCGAATTTCTTCCTGATGAAGCCCCTTACGAAAGTTGGGAAACGTTGAGTTCTGCGACCTCAATAATGACACGGTCCAATCCCGGAAGTCGTTTGTTACTCAATTACAATGTTTTATGGATTAGTATTTTAATAATAAATAACATAGAATCAGATACTTTTACCAGATATTCTCGAAACAAAATAGTTTGTCAAGTTTGACAGTTTCCGGCTTACTTGTGCTTGATAGTTTGTGATTTGTTGCTTTGTCCAACATCTCCTTATTATGATGCTATTATTATGGCAATTCCAGTTGAACTATATAAGTCAGAAGTCGCATGTGAGTTATTACTTATAACTCATTATTTATATCACCGTCAGTCTATGTCAAATTCGAAGTAAGTTAGATTGTACGTCAGTCTGTGTCACATAACAAACAAAACTTAAACTCGCCGCGCAGGCGCAACTTTTCTCGAGTGACTTATTTGTAATATAACAAAATGCCTTATAGGTACTAAAGGCATTATTTTATCGAATGTGAAAATCCGTCAGTTGTCTACAATAAAAAAGGCTGCTATAACGTTTTTCATAGGAAACATCCCAGTACATAGCTAATAGCTATTTATGATACAAGTCGTAAATGAAATGTTTCAGGCATTGGGCGTGTTTTGTTAAACGAGGCCGAAGATCGAGTTTGACATCGCGTCAAGTGCTTAAAAATTTCTTTGCAAAGCGTATCATACAACATTTTATCTACTTTGCATAATAGCAATCAAAAACTTTGAATTTTGGCATTTCATAAATGGGACAATCTGTCAGTTGTCTAAAATAAAGGACGTTTCGACGTTCTTCAAATGAAAAGAGCAATGTAAAAACGGTGCTTTAATAGAGCCTATTAGTGTGGCACCCGAGGTCCATTTCAATACGGCTCCGTCTAATTGCAGTGTTTAATGAATTAATTGTAGTAAGAGGAGAGCTTTAGTAAAGTTAAATTTGGGTGAAGTGTGAAGTAATAAGAAGTCGAAAGAAGGAGGCGGTGTTATATGGGAGAAAAAGGCAAGAAAATCAAAGAAATCGCACAGATGAAGGTAAACGGAAGATACACGGAGAAAATCAACTCCCGTACGGCCGAAATAACTTGTATCGGTGCGCATGCGAACGCGGACCAGTCGCGGTAAAAGTGAAATTTCGAATTTAAAAATTGCCAAGTGCAAATAAATCAAACCAATTTAGATAAAAAGACAAAGAAAACAATAAAGGGATATCCAAGATTCTGGAAAAGAAACTAAATATGGGGACAAAACCTATGAAATATTTACTATAAGCAAACAAACAATACGGTTGCCGGAGCAGTGGAAAGCAGAGAAGGAAAAAAAGAAATAGCTGTAAGAAAACACCTCAGTTTAAAGTAACACTACTGTAACGAGGTCTGAAAAAATAAATAAATTGAAAACAATGATGAAGGCCATAATGAACGAAATGGGGAAGAACACTACCGAATTAAAATAAGAAATAAAAGACCCAAAGATACCCAAAAGTACAAAGCGTACAACCCCATCCTCGGGACTCTTGCTACTTCTATTCAGGACACCGAAACACACCTGAAAACACCTTATTTGCTTCTATATGAATTATTCCGTAGTTTCGGCCTATTTTTGACTAAATGCAGTGGACTAAAAATGCAGAAAATCATTTTGAATAGCTGTAGTTGTTTTTGTTACTAAAATTTGTATGTATAAAACAAGAATATTTATATTTGTTGAAATGACAATCCAGACATAACCTTAAACTGACAGATATATAATGCCAATGTGACTTACTACCACGACTGCCAACAAAATTTTTTGACAAAATAGTTCCACAGCCCTCTAGAGGTTAAAAGTTTTCGATCATACTGTACCTGAAGCTGGAGGCAAGGCGATTGCTAGTTAACTGCAAAGATCACCCTTGCTGCGTGCAGTCTTGTTCATACATATCGACGATGGGGGGACGAATCTGGTCTTTGAGGATGTTGATAGCCAAAACCAGCGATACCACATGGACTGAGTCGATACCGAATTATCTCGACAAGCGGCACCGGAGAACACAATAACACGATATCCACAAACGGTGATTAGAAAACTAACTTAATAAGCAGTACTTGTTAAGAGATTCACTCTTCGTTATTTGTAATTATTAAAGAGCTACCCAGGTTGATCTAGCTGCTGGTTGTAGTTGAAGAATGCCTTTACGATAAAAGGGGTTCTCAATTTTTACGCAATTTTCAACGCTGCGCCACCCCGAACGTATTCGCTTTGATGCCATTGACTCAATTGTTCCATTTGGAATCAAACACCGGAAAGCAATGGGTTCACCGAAGGCTGCCACAAGCGCTCGCTAGTGGTTCGCCCGCACTGAGGGCTACACTCGAATTTCTATCTAGAGGCGAAGTTTTCAATCGACAGAATGCATTTTCGTATGCGCGGTGTGTATCGGTAGAAGAGATAATTTCCCATGAAGCACTGATATTCCAAATTCAAGATGTAGACGAACATACGTACCTAGTGTAAAGTTTGAGTAGTATGGCAACAGGGATCGAGTGAAAAGTTTTGGATATGAGAAATAACATCTTATTTGCCTTTTTTAACCACACTTAAAACTTGAGGAGACCAAGATAAGTCACTTGCAATTATTAAATCTAAGTCAGTTTGTTGGTCCACTGCTACTAGGTCTTCACCAATAACTTTATAAGAATATTTAAGGTTGTTATATTTCATATGTAGAACGATACTCTTGGAGGTGTTGAAAGGTAACAACCAGATGTCACACAGTTGTTGTATTCTTGAGAGATCCTCCTTTATAGTGTAGTAATGGAGAAGCGAGTTGTTAAAAAGTTATAGACCGTCCGCATAAAAGAGGCAGTTCGATTTAATAAGTTTACGAAGATCTGAGATCAATATAATAAATAGGATAGAGCGTAATGCAGATCCTTGTGGAACCCCGTTTATACAATCTTCGTAATTGGAAAATGACTCTCCCACTCTGACACGAAAAGATCTGTGTAGTAAGAACGCACTAATCCATTTTAGGAGTTTGCCTCGAATACCTACATGTTCCATTTTGTGAAAAAGGTACTTTATGTGCACTTCATCAAAGACACCCCTAGATCTAACGCATGACTCTACAAATTTGTGGCCGTTAGTAAATTAGTGGTGACAGAAGGTCCTGGTAAAAATCCGTGCTGTTCAGGTGGAACAATGTTGTGCTCAAGTAGAAATGGTAGTAATTCAGCGACTATGAGTTTTTCCATTACTTTGCATACGATAGAGGTAAGGCTAATGGGCCGATAATTATTAACACTCGACTTATCCCCCTTTTTAAAGATCGGTGTGATTACCGCACTTTTCCAGACCTCTGGAATATCGCCTACTTCAAGAGATCGTTTAAGTGTTGGTACAAGATAAGCGGATATTACTTCTGCCGTTCGTTTTAGGGCAATGGAATGAATACCATCAGGGACGGGAGCACAATTTTCGATAGATTTTTCAGGATTTTGGGAACTCTATCTTGGCATATGTTTATGGTAGTTACGCTATCACCAACACGAGTAGCAGGATCCATATATGGTAAAGATTGGTTAAATTAAGTTGTAAATGTGCATGCAAAGTAACGTGCAAACAGGTTGCTGGTCTTTTCATTGTTGCTGCATAACGTTTCACAAGCTTTCTTAGTAGTGGTATACTTACTTTGGATTTCAACTTGTTTCTGATGTAACTATAGAACGGTTTCTCACCAGCGTTAATTAGCTGCGGCTGAAAAGTCGACCTAGCTGTTCGTAACTCAGTGGTCAAATTTCTTGAGTATACTCTAAAAATTTCAAGATCATCATCAGATTTTGAACGAGATTATATCTGCCAAAGCGATTGCTTAATTTTCACTTTATCTACAAGGGCATTGATTATCCAGAGTTGTTTGCTGTTACTGTGAGTATTTTGTGGCGGAGAGTGTATAGTTACAGCATTCTGAACAGCATTACAAAAAAAGTTGCATGAAAATTCAACGCTAAGATTAGAGGCATTTAATATAGACCAGTCTTTCATGATGAGCTCTTCTTTTATTGCGGCAAAATCTGCTTTAAAAATATTAGTGATGTTCGGATCGTAAGTGTGGTGAACTATTTGTACCGTTGCAATTATGCTAATATGGTCAGACGATTCTACTGGAGGAAAGTAACGTATTCCAGAAAAAAAATGTTAGGATCGGGAGTAAGTATCAGATCAAGAAGTGAAGGATTTTGACTTATTCTTATGCCAGTTGGAACAGCAAAAATTCTGTCGAATTAATGGATTCAATGCGACATTAATGCGGTGTATGCCCTCCTCTACTTCTAATTACGGCATTCATGCGCCTTGGCATGCTGCAGATTAGATTTTCAATAATTTCCTGAGGAATATTCTCCCGTTCCGCAATTACTACATTTACCAGTTCATTGTGGTTGGCAGGTGGAGGTGTACGACCTCGGACGTTTTTTTGAGAGCGTCCCATAGATGCTCGATGGGATTTAAATCGGGGCCAATCCATTAATGGAATATCAACAGCATTCAAGTAGTCGATAACATGTCTAGCCACGTGGATACGAGCATTATCTTGTACGAATAAAAAATTGGTTTCCCCACAAGGAGCACATGGCATTACATGTTGAACTATGATGTTTTCCAGATAATAATTCGCATTCATAGACCTTACACGTATAGGGATCAACTATGTGCGACCGTTGAAGCAGATCCCCCCCCCCCCAAAACATTACAGAGCCACCACCAAAACGGACCCTTCGCCAGACACGCTCGCGTCCGTCAGGAGATGTGAGGCTAACCCTCGTTTCATCTGAGAATAAAACCTTCTTCCAATCATTAACAGTCCAGTGTTGATGATTTCTGGCAAAACGAAATCTTTGAATTTTGTGATCTCTGGTGAGTAATAGTTTTTTGCCGGTCTTCTGTTGCTTAAGCCAGCTTCATGTAAATTCTTCTGACTGTTCGAGACGATATTCCAAGATTGCGAACAGCTGCAAGCTCATTTTTTAACACAGTACTAGTGATTCTCATGTTCCTTAGAGCGGATTGCCTAAGAAAACGTTCATCCCTTGGATTGGTTCGCCGTTTTCGTCGTTGCCCTGGTCTTGGAAAGTGAGATCATGTTTCGTTAAATCGTGTAACCGTGCGACTTATTCTGGAATGATATCTTTCTATCAAATTTGCAACAAAACGCATCGAGTATCCTTCATCCAGCAAAGTTGACACCCTTACTGTCTCTTCCACGGATAAATTTCATGGGCGATTCATTTTTCAAGTTTAAAACGCTCGTAACTGATACAATCGATAACAAAAAACAACTTGATGACTAAAAATAACTTGTCTTAATAAGCAGTTTCCGAGCAGATTTTAAATCAATGTTTGGTAAAAGTGACTTTAATTGACAATTGTAATCTTAAAACAAAACATTTCTTGACAGCATTTGTTTGAAACATCAGAGGAGATCCAAAGGCTACTTGCAAGACTGTTAGCAAACTAAAAGTTATCAATTTCTCGGAATTAAAAACAAATATATTAGTGGTGCGTTAATTTTGTCCAGGAGTTTATTTAATTGTGAGATTCTTTTCTCCAGCTTCTGTGCGTTGATTTAATTGAAATCGGGCTTCTTTTAGTAGGTTAAGTTGATATGGAGTTTGGTCATCTTTAATGGTAATATTTTTAAAAACAGGGGACACTTGGGATTAAGATTTATTGCGTAAGATATTAATAACCGTTTGCCTATCGTCGAATGAGATTCGCAAAGAGCGAGGTTTGCCATGATTAATTACGTTTCCTCGGCGATGTTGAGAGACTGGCTCAAATTTCTTGTTCTTATCAGCAATGTTATCTAAGATCTTTCTGACACAATCGTTGCTTTCCGGGTTTTCTGGTAACCCGTAAAATATTACATTCTTTTCACGACCGATGCGGTCGCGAGCCTCTCGAATAACAGTTTCCATAACACTCGGTGAAATAGTAATTTACGTTACAAGACCGGAATGTAGTGTTTTGCAGGTCGAACTAAGTAGATTCCAAGGCGAGCCATAGGCGAGCCGTGGAAGCTTGGGGAGACCTGCAAAACACTTTCCGGTCGTGTATCGTACAATATTTTTTACGACATCCGAGTCCATACTTTCAAACTTGCGAATTCACTTTCAAAAACTTAAAATAAATGACATTGGTATCGATTATTCCACTTATGCAAACTATAACACACACTTGTTTCCATGGTAATGAAGGCACCAGGGACCGGCAATAGTAATTAACGTATTTAGAGGGGTACCCCAGTCTTAACATTCGAGTATGCGTAGCGAGAGTGGTAATTTATGTGAGAAATTTTAAGACGGTTAACCCTCGAAATGCGTTCATTAGTTTATTGTTCATTGAGGCAATAATTTTGAATCAATAATAATTACTAAAAAACTGTTAAATCGAAATCAGTGTTTAACATGATCGCGTCCTCGAATGTTAAGATACATTTAACATGCATCCACTCATTTAACATGCATGTTAAGATACATTTAGTTAAATGCTCCACTCTTAATCATGCATGTTAAATGAGTGGATGCATGTTAAAGGTATTTTAACATTTGAGGACGCGATCATGTTACACACTGTTTAACATTTCAATGAACAATAAGAGCTTTTACCGATCCCTGATGCCCGTTTTCCATTCTTGACCGGAAGCCGTTACTTTCCGGCGAAAAAATTCTCCAGAAACCGCATATTTTCTAGTCGGTCGTAAAAAATCATTTACGGGTGAACTGGCCAGTTTCTGTTCTAATTTGTCAATCTGTAATTTCAGGTTGGTAAATATTGCTTTTAATTCCTGCATTTGAGATTTTTTAGCAACACAGTGGTTGCAGTGAAAGATTGGCTTTCGTCCATCTGAAGCAAGCAACAGCTGGATAAAGGCAAGCAATAATCCGGAGCAAGACGAATGCCAACGCAAACGGCATTTATCGCGCGCGCGTGCGCCCACACACACACACACACACACCACACACACACACACACACACACACACACACACACACACACACACACACACACACACACACACACACACACACACAGTATCTTTATAAAAAGTGCAATTTTTGGTCAAAGCCATAATGATAGAGTTTATTCGAACGGCTCAACGAGATTAATCAGAAAAAACTTAATGAAATACTTTTCAAAATTTGGGAAAATAACAAGTGATAACATTTTTGTTGTTCTCGCTAACTAACGATAAATTTAAAACATTTTTTCTAAGAAATTAATATAACCGAAGAGAGAAATTAAAAGTATTTTCTATTTTCTTAAACGTATTGCTTATTTCGATTGAGTAAACGAGGACAATTTACGTTAAGAGAAGTAATTACTTGATAACAAACAAAGTGCGACAGTTACTTTTTTTGGAGCGAATGAATAATTATAGTCCCAGTTTGTTTGACAATGTCTAATAGAAATGTATTTTTAAATTTCTATAGCGTAACACATGTAAACTGTAAATAACTAGATATTTCTGTGCCAAATTAATTCAATGAGCTGTCTGACAAACTTTTAAAAACCAGGTAAAATATAAAGAATTTTACTATCAGAACAATATTTAGGAAATGCCTACAGAGAAAACAAATTTTTTAAAAACCATTTTCTCAAGATTGTTCATTCGGTTTTATGGTATTCTGCCATTATTTCCATCAGTATTATCTCATGGGCAATAACTTTATCTTTCTATTGATAACGTTACCTTTCCTATAAGTTGAATTGGCGATCAGGAATCAGCAAACGCGTTAAACTTAAAAAAACAATTTTTACAGAATGCCATTAAAAGGATTCCCATTCTTTTATTTCCTTCATATTAACCAAATTTTATTAGCTATAAATAACTAATGATTTCTGCAAGTTATAGATCAAAGCAAGTTGACCATGGCCTAAAAAAACTGGTACAGCCAAATTTGAACAGATTTAATTGAGCTGTAATATGACAATTTCAAAGAAACTCTTGTCATATGAAACTGACATCTTCAACGTTAAGTTAAGTGACATCTTTTAATGAGGCTCAAAAAGCAATTCGAACTAGATGAGGAATGGGGTGAGCATAATGACAATTGAGTGTGAGCTTGGCAGTAACAAGGACACGGCCCGACTCACTATGAAGAAAATCGCGATACTGAAACAAATAGAAGAAAATAAAGCAAGGTACTACATGTCTTGATATTTTCACTGTCTTAGTTTTCTATAAAGGTGATGAAACACTACCAATATAAATTTTGGTAAATTTCTTAATAAAAATAGGTTTTTTCCGCAACCGTCTTATTTCTGAACTTTTCATTAACCCCTAAAGGTGCGATGCTGGATTAGGGGTGAGCTGTGGTGCCTTTCATATCTTCTGTTTGCTGACATAGAACATTCTTTTTGGCACATAGATGCCTTTTTACAAGATTTAGAAAGGGGTGTAAGGTTTTTTCGAAATTTCAACCTTAAAGAGGCAAAACAATGGAAAATTAAAAAAGAATAGAAAGTTAAAATTTTTGATTTTTTTGCTGTGGGTTCATTTCAGAATAAAATAAGTTAGAAAGTTTTTTTTTAATCTCACCCCTAAGTGGCGAATCCTCAATTAATATCTCATAACTCGATAAAATCGATTTGGTGTTTGCTTGCAAAGGTTTTCAATACAAATGTATTACAAACAAATTTCAAGATTTTTCCCTGAATAACCCCTAAAGGTGCAACCCTGGATTAGCGGCGAATTAATTATAGAACCCTTCATATCTTCTGTGTTTATTGAGTTAGAACATTTGTTGTTGACGTATAGACTTTTTTTTTAAATATTTAGAGCTTTAAGCGTTTTCTGAAATTTTCCCCTTAAACGGGTAAAGAGAACTCTGGAAAGAGTAGGGGGTTAAAATTTTTGATTTTTTTGCTGTGGGATAATTTCGGAATAAAATGAGGTATAAAGGATTTTCCGAAATTTCACTCCTAATGGGCTGGAAAGGTGTAAACGGCGTTTTCGTCAATTCTTTAATATGTCTAAAAACCTATTTCAGGATTATGCCCTTATCAGCCCCTAAAGGTGAGAATATGCATTCGGGGTGAATTAGAGAACATATTGTATCTCAACTGTTTATATAATCAGACCAGCGTTTTTTGTCATATACCGGGTGACAAAGAGAATAGGGCAATGCTTATATCTTCTTTGTTGATAAATAGATTTAAATAAAATTTTAGACAAAGATACTAAAGATAATTTCTGATTACCTAAAAATAAAGTCAAAATGACCGACTTCCGGTTTCACCTGAAATGATACCAACTTTGACTTTTTATATGGATCGATCTGTATATTTTGTTTTTCGGAATCTACAAGTAAAATTACATAAACTAATCTCGCCAAATTTTCGTTTTTTCAAACAAAAAAAATGTTTTCAACTTTTATTTTTTACGAAAGGAGGCTGTGACTTAAAAAATATGTTCTAATCGATTCTAGCAACTAATAATAATAGCTATTTTATCAATAAAGTCAATAACAAACCCTTAATAAAAGAACAAAATTTGCTAAACAGGTTTTTTAAGAAAAAGTCATTTTTTTAAATGGCAGCTACCAGGCCATCTTGCCATTAAACAGAAAATTTAATTACCAATCTAACGATATGCATCATGCGATACTTTATCTGTATCTAAAATTGAAATAAGTAATTATTTTTTTCAACATTTCTGTGTAATACTTAAACAAATTCGGCAGCACTGTTGTATGTAATTTGAATCATAGATTGCAAAAAACATAAAATATATAGGATGATCTATTTAAAAAATCAAGTTAATGTTATTTCCGGTGAAAGCGGAAGTCGACCATTTTGATTATATTTGTGTGTCAATCCGAAATTATGTCTAGTAACCTTGTGTCAAATTTCACACAAATTCATTCATAAGTAACGGAGATAGAGGCATGGCTCTGGTCTCATTGTCACCCGGTATATCTTTTTATAATTTTTAAAAAGTGATTTAAAGGTTTTTTTTGAATTTCAATGTTAAAGCGGTAAAAAGGGAGTAAAAGTAAAATGTATAAAAGGTAAATTTTATTGATATTT
Organism: Agriotes lineatus; assembly: GCA_940337035.1. Classification (NCBI taxonomy): domain Eukaryota; kingdom Metazoa; phylum Arthropoda; class Insecta; order Coleoptera; family Elateridae; genus Agriotes; species Agriotes lineatus. The sequence continues at coordinate 30,229 of CALNHX010007171.1, forward strand.
TTGTCTGTGAGCTCAGTTTAGAATAATGAGAGGTTAAATTCCACCCCCAGGTGGTGGAAACGCGTATCTTTCTATAATTTATGAATACAACGTTTAATTTATACATATATTTTTTAAATGTTTTCTTATTATACAACCATAGTTTTATCAATCTACTAAGGGAAACGACAATTACATACACATTTCCAGGGGGTATATGAAGCATAAAAGCCTACAATATTGTATTGCAGCTTTGGTTGGTTTAGCGTATTGTGTGAGTGGGAGAATGAAACTAGAATTAATTTAAGATTTAGAAAAAAAAAACAAACGTTTGCGGCCCGCACGAAGAACAGGCATCTCGCTAGTATATACAGCATATTCAGGTAAACTGCCCTTTCTGTTCATGATACGGCAAAGTTTTAATTTGTTCAGAATGATAAATTATGGTCATATGAAAAATTTCAGGAAGATCTACCTACTTAAAATAAACCGTTAAAATTGTATTTATTAAAAATGACCTAGTAGATTTTTGCAAACAACTAAATTCTTAATTTTCTGATGTTAAACACTATTAAAACAGATTATAAATTTTATTTTTGAAGAAAGTAATTTAGTACTCTCATATTAACTTTATTTATTTGAGTTTGTCAATATGTGTTAATTTTCGGATTTCTTTCGATCGTGTAGGTTTATGAAGCTATTTGGGTACTATCGTTTAATATAAATATAATGGATTTTGCTTCCAACATTAACTTGAATCATCAGTAATTCTGAAATAAAAAATAATGACAGAGATTATTTATTTGCAGAGATCGAAATACAAACCTATTGGGTGTGTATGTGAGAGTAAAGCTGTTAAATGTGTTTCACCTAAAACTCTTATTCACTCCGCTGGTATTTTTACATACTTAGATGCTTTTACATCCTCAGACTATTTGAAATTAATTTAACAGTTGATTGCAAATCTTTATTTGCCAAAATAAAAAATTATTTTAGTATTTGATACCTTAAAAACTTCAACTTAAAGATTATAGCTCCTGCAAAATTTATATTTCTCTCCTATAAAAGTAGCAGATGGAAGATAGAAATAATTCCACTTTAATTTATGTTATAAACAAATCACCAGGCAATCTTTGCAAAAGGGCGTACATAAGTTAAGGGCAAAAATTATATACCCCAAAAAGCAAAAACTGTGTTTCTAAACAAGCTGTTCTAAATTTCTGTACCCATGAGAAACATTTTCAAGGACGCGGATTGATAACTTCTGACATTTATATTGTAAAATGACGAGTGCAGCTGCAGAATGACCTTCTGCAACAGGTTTGCAGCGGTTATTCTGTGCAGTATTAGTTTTTTAAAAAGCGATCATGTTATTGTTCAAGTGTTTGTGTATTATATTGGTAATTGGAATTACTTATGGACAGCGGCCTATTGGTAAGAAGTTTCTAAACGTTGAATGCAATAAAATTAGTCGAAGAAGTGTAGAACTAACGCGATTTTTCTTTTATAATGGTAAACCCTGAGGACACTATTTGTTTTGCTCCTGCTTCTACGTATTATGACGTAGCCTTAAGTAATTTACTGCGTCGTAATATGTGCTTTACTTTAGCATATTTGCATCTTTGTACTGACATCAATTCAAGAACGTTTACAAATAATCTGGCTCGTAGTGTAATTCATATTCTTTTTGATACTTTGCCATAAAAACATTGATGTACAAACATAGGCGTATTCAGAGAGCGGTAGGCGCCACGCCCTACCCCCTAAAGGCAGACTCCTGTTGGAATTCGACCTTGAAACAAGAGAGCTAAAAGTTCCACTCAGTGTAGATGACCAGTTGGACCGTTTGGAAGCCAACACATATTTTCGGCTCTTGACCTTGCTTTTGGGTTTTATCAGGTGCCTGTCGATAACGACTCAGTTTCGAAGACAGGGTTTGTTACCTCAGATTCTCACTATGAGTTCCTTCAAATGCCATTTGGGTTAACAAATGTGGCGGGTGTATTCCAGCCTTTACTGGAAAATAGATTTGGTTAACTTTTGGCGAATTGTGATTTTTTACATAACAAATGCACAGTTTTCTTTTTTGCATGAGTATCAATTCTAATATTAGCATATGTACTTGCAAAATGTGTCGAATGATTTGAATTTCATGCATATCGATTATAGGATGTGGCGGCTGAAACATATTTAATTTTATTGTAAAATGTTGCAAAACAATTGCAAAAATTTTTCTTTTAAAATTGTCTTTACCCATAAAGTTTAAAATAATTTTCGCTTTGAATGCCTTCTCTGCATATTTTACTATTTTAAATATACTCTCTGAAGGATATTACAATTTCCTCCTTGATACAAACATCGTAAATGCTGAATTTTTATTTATGTCAACAGCGTAAGTGTGATCTTGCACTGATGATTTGGCAATCAACATATTTTCGCAATGACCGCAAGAATTTCTTTTCAATATTTTTCTAATTATAAAAGCGCAAATATAATAGAGAATATTTTCCTGGAGATAAGTAAGCGTACTTTCGCCAATAACCGATATAATTGCGGCTAAATCGCTGTCGAGATAGATATCATTATTTTTGACTTGTACAAGGGAGCGCTTATGGTTGCAAAATTCAAACACTTGGGTTATTTCGGAATTATTATCGACGACGTAGTTTGAATTTACGCTTGCCTGAAAGCTATTTTGAAAAAGCAATTTGGGTAAAGTCCTCTTAAATTGTAAAGTATTGGAATTGTTGTTCCATCCTCCGCGAGCACGTATACAAAAAAACATAACTCTAAATGGTCTTGGGAGCATTTATATGTTAGAATAGTATATTAAAATACAAGTTGCAGAAGGCATCTATTCAAGCACGAATTTGAAATACCAAAACGAGCCGCGCAACGAGTGTTTTATACTATTTTTTCTATTTTGCCGCTTTATACCATTTTATAAATAAAAATGTTTTCTATTTTGAGGTTATATGACGTCATTTGGGTGCTAGAATGGAGCTATTCTAACACCCGAATGACGTCATTGCATAGCGACTCATTCCAGCACTCAAATGACGTCATTCGGGTGCGGAAATGGAGTTATTCTAAACGCAAAATAAAAAAAATATATTATAGGATTACCGACTTTACTAAACAGATCCAGTGCTATATTTCTGAAACTGCAAATGTTAATTAAGAAACCTAAAGCAAATGTTTTTCGTGCATGTTGTAAAATAATATATCCAGCAACTGTTAATCTACGTATATAATTTTCAGTTTCTGAAAAATGTTTTCCCATAATTTTCTATTGGCTAAAGTGAGGGGTGCCTTATAACCCTTCCCAAAAATATTTCTAGAATTCATGAAATCGAATATTCTGTCAAAAAATATTATGAATTCTGTTGTGGCCTCACTATTTAGAAAATTAGGATGCCCACTTGCACCGTCCCCGGACAAAAAACAACTGGACAAAAATCCCCGGACATAAAACCCCCGGACAAAAAACCTCCGGACTAAAAACCCCCCGGATAAAAACCCCCGGACTAAACACCCCCCCGGATAAAAAACCTTCGGACTAAAAACCCCCACCATAAAGAAAACACCCGCAAATTATGTGGGGTCCGTGGGCAATTATTATTATTGTTATTAAAAATAAATGATTAATTATTATTATCATCCATAACTGATACAAGAATGCAGAAAAAAATGAGACATGTAAAGTGGGGCATTTATCTAATATAATACATATACAGAAAATGCACAACCTAATGTTATTGCTTACTGCAATTAAATAGTTTTCTAAATCACGTTCGCCTTGTGCATGCATAATCGGCTTGCTGTCGAAATGCACAACGTTACCTAATTTAACAACTTTTAAACGCTAATATTTCAAAAACTATTCGGCTAAGACCAAATGATAATTATAATTTTCGGTTCAACTTTTGACATACAATTGCGTGCTGTAAATATTCTCCGCACGTTTTAATACACTCTGTATAATCTTGGCATACTTTTTTCTGGCAGGTTTGCAAAATTTGGTATGTCGGTCTTTTATTCTTCAGAGAAAGCCAATTTAGTTTAGTCTATCGCCAATTCCCAATTATTAATTATGATTCCGTACTCATGCTAGAATCAATTTGCAATTTTTAGAAAATCGTAATTACCTGCCTTCTTATTGGACAACTATGATTACCACTGATAGCAAAAGCTATAATACAAAGACACCTGCTAATGTATTTTTAAAGAGAATTTATCTTTTAACGTTTTAACAGGGGTAATCAACAGGATAATTCTAAGTTCACCTAAATACCATAGGCATGTAATCCATAATCCTAACGGACCTGCTATAGAAAAATACAGATTTTTTCCTATATAAATCCAAATTCTGGTTTTATTGGTCATCATTAGCAATGATGGAAGTGATACGTTCTAATCAAAATGGTGAAAAGCTATGTTTCAATGGTTATATGTATAGTATGATCAAAAATTAATCTCATCTAGTATGGCAGTGGAAGTGCCAACTAACGCCTTTAAAATTGGCTTACATACTTATACAGATTGTCCGAAAACCGTTTTGAACATAGCAAAAAATTAATGAGTGCGACAAGGAAGACATAAACAAAATAAGTAGCGGGACAAAGATAGAATGTAATCATGGCTAGGTAAATTTTTAAACTAAAATTAAGTCAATGAAACAAACACTTCTGTCAAATATTTTATCTGTCATTAATGTATAGTGAGGTTTAAATATACTATTTTTTACTATTCACATAATTATTTTAATTATTTAAACCTCATTCTATACTCTTAATAACCGATAAAATAGTTGCAGAAGTATTTGTTTGTTTCATTGACTTAATATTAGTTTAAAAATTTACCTAGCTATGATTACATTCTATCTTTGTCCTGCTACTCATTTTGTTTATGTCTTTCTTGTCGCACTCCTTAATTTCCTAGGTATGTATGTTCAAAACATATTTCGGACAATCTGTATGTAATTCAAACTGTTAAATTTTATTATTAAATATTTCTTTTATCATTTTTATTACAATATTGAGTAAATTTTTATTACTAAAATTAGTTCAATAATAAATTATTATTCAAATATTAACACGTTTGAAATCAGATGACCACTTTTGAATGGATTAATTTAATCATTATAAGTGCTACAAGATACTATCAAACAAATTATTTTAAAAATTGTTATAAACTACTGGACAAAATTATCATATCACAAAAAAATTGTTCTAAAAACTAAATTTTTCATATTATTATAAGGGTGTTGGAGCTTCGCAATAGTAAAAAAGACTATTAGAAGAAATTAGTGGAAATTTATTGAGTATTGAGGAAAAACAGGAAAGCTTTACAATTATCTTTAACCCTGAACAATAATAAACAACAAATTTGAAAAAAAAAACACAAAGAAAACTGTACACACATTATTTTAATAGCGTGTCACGCCTCCTCTTGCTCTCACTATTTCATTCTGCCTTCGAGGCATTGACTGAATCACACGGACAATGTATTCATGGGGAATGCTTTCCCATTCCTCTCTGAGAGCCATTTCCAGCTCCCTTAAAGTTTAAAGTTGTGGAACAATGTACACGAGCTCGGGGGCGTCTTTTTAGCATGTCCCATACATGTTCTATAACATTAATATCAGGGCTTTTAGCTGGCATATGCACAACATTAATGCTAACTTCTACCAAATATTCTCCGAGGACGCGAGCAACGTGAGGCCTGGTGTTATCTTGTAAAAGGAGAAACTCTTCCCCAATAAAAGGTGCGAAGGGTACCACATACTGTTTTAAAATGTCCTCCACACCTTGCACCAGTCAATGTTCCCGTGGTAATGATGTGCAGCTCGGTACGTGCCGTTACTGATATGCCTCCCCACACCATTATGGAGCTTCCTCCAAAGACGACCCTTGGAACCATGGTGCATTCTAAATAACGTTCTTTTCTGCGTCTCCATACTCTTTGGCGCCCATCTGACGAATGTAGAGTGACACGGGACTGATGTGTAAAGATAACTTGTCCCCATTCTTCCATTGTATATATATATATATATATATATATGTGCACGGCTATCTTACTTGCCTCCGAACATATGACAGACACCCACGCCTCCATGTCAAAGAACATGTTTTTCCATGTGTATTCCTCGTCAATCTCTTAAATAAGGTTTTCGTAACAGAAGCATCAAGAGAGGGGTAAGGAATTTTGATATTTGAGATATACAAAAAAATGGTGCACACAAAATAGCAACACAGCTCCGACTACACTGCTACAATGTGGCCTCCCATTGTATATCGCCGTGTTACACAATCGACATACTCACCTCCAGCAACGTTGCCGTTCTGTTGCACCTTTTGCGGAGGGAATAAAAGTAGCGCGTCGTTTTGTTTTCGGATTTTGGCACGGCGAACGTGATAACGTATCTAAACATCGCGCGGATGGCATTCTGCATGTGTTAATAAATTCTTGTGGGTACCTAACATAGCTATATTACTACAAATAGCTTAATAAAATCAGTTGCCCTGTAGTTACTGAAATCTTGCAATATAATATTTGAGTTAAGAATTAATGAGTTACAATTCTTAGAAAAAACAACCAACAAAACTGCCACAATAATTTTTTAAAACTGAATTGTCATATTTCGAAAATCTATTATATTAGCCAACTTCGTCTGGGCACGACATGCAATCAATGGTGTTGATTATCTTTTAGTGAAAAATATGGATACCAGAACAAGCTGCATAATACGAAGACTGAAAAATTAATGGTACGCTCACAGAATTAACAACACTGAATTTTGGTAATCGAAGCATGGGCTACTATACAGGGGCAGGCAACAAAGATATTTCTAAAACTACGAGAGTGACATAAAGTTCATATATATAGGTACTGTCAGATGCTGAATTCGCTCACTTGCCAAAATGGAATACTCAGACCTAAAGTCGTCCCATTGCCGAATTAATTTGCTCAGTTACAGTATTGACCAAATGTATTTCGGCATTTAAACAAATTGGGCATCTGAGTCAAATATATAAAAATTCTACGAGGTACGAAGGCGGTGCACATCACATGATTATAAATGGTAGGTCAAAAAGAGTGGTAGTTCCCATTTGAGTTTCGTTGGGAAAGGTTGTGTGTATGCGCTCTTTCACGCGATATTTCAATTGCAAAGTGATAAACGTTTGACCTTAGGTCAATTGATGATAACCAGGGAAGTGATTTATTTATTTTTATATTTATTTTTATACAATTTTAAACTGGCCCGTGATTAATTCAATCAACATATTAATTGCTGCAAATACTACAGGGTGCGGCCAAAATGGCCAATAATCCTTATTATAATAACATGCAGTTCGTACAAGCAAATCCATTAGTGCACAATCAACAAGTGCAACCACAATTTACTTCGCCTACAAACAATAAATTGGTACTCTCAACCGATGCTCCCACAGCAAACACAACAGCAACCTGTATACTATAGCCAACAGCAAACAAACTCACAGACACCGATGCAAATAGTACCACCACGGCCTGAATTCCCACCTTTGCCTTCGGCATATGAATGGCAAATTCCAAAACACAGTAAGAAACGAATACTGGATGAAGAAGGGCACTCAAGCCAAAGTGATCCAAAACAATACTGGTTAAGTAATAATAAATTCAGTTGCCTTAGTGAAAAAGACAAAGACAAAGACAACGATAAAGGCAAAGACAAAGACGAAATGGACATAAATACTGACAATGAATAGCAAAAGAAAGACCCAAAACCACCACCTATCTTTGTCGCTGGGTTGGAAGACATTAAACCTTTAATTACTGAATTAAATAAAATAGTAGAAGGAAACTATCAAACTAAAGCGCTCAATAAGGAGCAAGTAAAAATAGAGTCCAAAGATGGCCCAACTTATACAAAAATTATAAAGATGTTAAATGATAAAAAAACGGAATTTCATACTTATAAACTCAAACAGAATAAAAGTTTCAGAGTCGTGCTAAAAAATATACATTATTCCACTGAAATCGACGACATAAAGAACAGTTTAAAAGAATTAGGACATGAAGTTACAAATGTGTGGAATGTTAAACAGCCACGTACCAATGTACGTTTGCCTATGTTCTTCGTAGACCTAAAACAAAAAGATAACAACAAAGATATATACAAAGTTAAACTATTAATGAATACCTGCGTAACGATTGAAGCTCCACATTCCAAGAGAACAATACCTCAATGCATGCGTTGCCAACAATTTGGGCATACTAAAAATTTTTGTCACAAAAGCCCACGCTGCGTAAAGTGTATAGGTATTCATTTAACATCTGACTGTCCTAGGAAAACAAAAGACGCAGAAGTGCAATGTACTAACTGCAATGAAAACCATCCGGCAAATTACAGGGGATGTATTATCCATAAGCAGTTACAACAGAAGTTGTACCCACAGCTAAGAAAGAAATCAGTCCAACCAAAAACAATTAGTGCACAATACGTACAACCTAACGTATCTTATGCGGAAAGAACACGTTATGGTACAGAACAACCAAATCACTTAAATACTATCAATCCAACACTAAACGCACCACAAAATAATGACATAACAGAACTAAAAAATATGATGAAGGACCTCATCAACCAAATGAGTACTATGATGAATCTGATTTCAATGTTAGTAACTAAAATGTCTTAATGGCTCAAATACTGAAAATTTCTGCTTGGAACGCCAACGGCTTGTGCCTTCACGCGCAAGAAGTCAAATATTTCCTGCAAAATAACAATATCGATCTGATGTTAGTGTCAGAAACGCACTTCACTCAAAAAAGTCACCTGAAAATACCAAACTATCGCATATACAATACTAGACATCCAGATGGTACTGCACATGGTGGAACTGCCATCATAATAAGAGAAAATATCAAACATTATGAATCAGAAGCCTATAACATGGACCACTTACAAGCTACAACAGTAACTCCCGAAAGTTTTACAGGAACTCTAAATATATCCGCAGTTTATTGTCCACCAAAACACAACAACAAACAAACAGACTATGAGAACTACTTCAAAACACTAGGAAGCAAATTTATCAGCGTAGGAGATTGGAACGCAAAACATTCCCACTGGGGCTCAAGAGTAACAACACCTAAAGGCAGACAACTATATGCCGCGATGAAAAACTGCAACCTAACAACGCTATCTACAGGAGAGCCTACATATTGGCCAACTGACATGAGGAAAACCCCTGACGTACTGGACTTTGGCATTATTAAAGGTATCGATTGTAAGCTATGCAAAATAGAATCTTGTCTAGAACTTGCAAATGACCACTCAGCTGTCATTATCACACTTAACTCAAACATACTGGAAAAACAAAAACAACCATCATTGTATAGTATTGGGAACAATTTAGAACATTACTAGATGATAAAATTGAACTGAAGATTCCACTAAAAACCCCTGAAGACATTGACACTGCAGTTATCGACCTTACTAAAATGATTCAAAATGCAGCCTGGGAAGCTACACCAGATTCTAATAGGCACACTCTCAAAGAAAAATGCCCTATAATAGTCAAAGAAAAAATACAAGAAAAGAGAAGGCTTCGTAAAATATGGCAGACGACAAGAACGGAGAACAACAGGAAAATTTATAATAAAGCTGCAAAGGACCTAAAGCAGCTACTAGCGCAGTTAAAGAATCAATCCATTCAAGAATATTTGAGCAACTTATCTCCCTCCGAAGCAACGGAATATTCCTTGTGGAAAGCCACAAGAAAACTGAAAAGACCTCAAGTGTGTGTCCCACCAATTAAAGTTAAAAATGATAAATGGGCTAAAAGCGATAAAGAGAAGGCAGCAGCTTTTGCAAATCATCTCGCAAAAGTGTTTGAACCACACGCCATACCCTCTCCAGAACATGAGGAAAAAGTCACGAAAATACTCACAGCTCCATACGAAATGGATCTTCCAATAAAAAACGTCAGCCTTTCAGTAGTCAAGGACACAATCCTACAACAAATAAATCCAAAAAAAGCACCAGGGCTTGATTTGATCACCGGGAACGTTTTACAAAAACTCTCAGAGAAAGGATACAAAGCCTTACAACAAATATTTAATGCAGTTTTGAGAGTCGGTTACTTTCGTAGTCAATGGAAAGTAGCCCAAATTATTATGATATTAAAACCAGGGAAAAACCCTAATGAAACATCATCCTATCGGCCAATAAGCCTGCTGCCCATTATATCTAAAGTTTTCGAAAAAGTCTTATTAAAACGACTAAAACCTATTATAGAAGACAAAGAACTTATACCGGATCATCAATTCGGGTTCAGAAGTCAACATGGAACTATCGAACAAGTGCACCGGTTGGTTAGTGTGATTAATAGGGCTTATGAAGACAAAAAGTATTGTTCAGCTGCTTTTCTGGATATTAGCCAGGCCTTTGATAAGGTCTGGCATGATGGTTTAATATGCAAGCTCAAACAAAGTCTACCATGCAACTTTGTCATCTTACTGAAGTCCTACCTCTCGGGCAGACACTTCTTTGTTAAATATCAGGAAGATTTTTCAGAACTACTACCGATTCATTCCGGAGTGCCCCAAGGAAGTATACTTGGACCGATCCTCTATACCTTATACACAGCGGACATGCCTACATCCAATAGAACTATAGTTGCTACCTATGCAGATGACACAGCGATACTTGCTACACATGCAAAACCAGAAATAGCCTCACAACACCTGCAGGAAAATCTAAATGATTTGGAACTCTGGTTAGACAACTGGAAGATAAAATCAAATGCATCAAAATCAGTACATGTAACTTTTACTCTAAACAGAAGCACCTGCCCGCCAGTCATTCTCAACGGTCAACAACTTACCCAAACAGAAGACACCAAATACCTTGGGATATATTATAGACAGACGCCTAACCTGGAGAAAACATATCTTTACGAAAAGGAAACAACTCGGCTTAAAACTACGGCAAATGTATTGGCTTCTTGGCAGATCATCTCAGTTAACTTTGGAAAACAAACTTTTATTGTACAAGGCTATTATCAAACCAGTGTGGACCTATGGAATCCAACTTTGGGGAACGGCAAGTAATTCCAACATAGAAATTTTACAACGATTTCAAAGCAAAGTGTTAAGACAAATAGTCGCTGCTCCATGGTATGTTCCTAATGTTGAAATTGCGAAAGACCTAAAAGTTCCTACTATCAAAGAAGAAATTAAAAGATTTAGTGAACGTTATAGTGCCAGAACTCAAGTTCATTCTAATGTTCTTGCGAGAAACTTGTTCGCGCACACGGTCGAAGTGCCACGATTAAAGCGTTTCAAGCCAGAATCCCTAACAGACAGATTCCTTTAGGATTACTTTTGTGTTCTACTTGTGTAAATATGTGTGTTATCTAATCCTAAGTGATATTTGTTAAGGGTTGCTTCACTGGAAGTTTACCTACAAGCCATTTACTGTTTAACTGTTTATCTGTTTATCTGTTTTTATCTAATGATACATATCAATTACTTATTGTCCTAAAGGGACAGATTGTAAGTATAGTTGGGTTAATAAAAAAAAAGAGTGGTGACCTAAACTTACTTTTTTTAAATAAAAGGCTCGATATTTAGGTAGCTTACAAGGAGTTTTCCATTGAAATGCTAATAATTTTAATATAAATTTGTATGGATCTACCGCCAACGGTTCTGGAGATATTAACGATTTTATCCAAAAAAAAAAATGCTTAACTTTAGGCGGCTGTTGGAAGTAACAGGAAACAATTCAATGAAAGAGAACGTTATTAAAATATGGGGTAAAAGTTTCTTCACGTTTCTAATAATACTGAAACAATAAAAGGATACATTTGCTAATGCGAATTACATCAACTTGCAAATAACATTACCGGTGATGGGATTCGAACTACATCACCTGCAAATGCGATTTCAGTTCCACGCGTTTCTTCCACTGATCCGTAAAGGATCTCTCGGATCTGTGCAGTGCATGGCTGTATTAAACAGAACACACTTTTTGTTGTCCCTTTTTACTCTTACAACATTTATCTTGTATCTCTTGGGTTCCATTTTCGTCAAGTGTAAAGCCTGAGCTATGTGCAAATTACTGATTTTATCTGAGTCTAAGTTAAAGCAAAATAAGCAACAATTTTTTTAGTGCCCACTCTGTACCTATATGTTGTGTCTAAATATGCCTTTTTTCTTCAAGTGCAAAAACCTGAGATATGTGCAAATTATTACTTTCATTTAAGTAATAAGTCTTAAGTTAAAGCAAAAATAGAAAGAATTTAATATCTTTTATTTGCTCACCCTGTATATATTTCTCCGAAATTTTCTCGGTTTCATGCCAGGTAGACATATAATATGCATGCAAAGTATCGTCTTCCTCCAAAAAATAGTTTTCTCCTTGCCCATCTAGTAAGTTACACTTACTTTGACATATCCATTGCAGGTAAGCTGATTTTACTGGTTGTCATGACATTGGGGAAGTAAGTACCTACTCCCCAAGGGAAGTAAGTGAATTGCGTGTTATTACAGTAATTTTAGTTCTATAAGTGATCTGAACGGGTTTGAACTTAACTGATCCTAACCTATTTTAAATTTAAAAACTCGTTAAGAGAGGGGCGGAGCCCCAAGGCCCCCCTTGGAGATGGGCGGAGCCCCGGGGCCCCATTGGAGAAGGGCGATGCCCCGAGGGACCTCTTGGAAAGGGGCGAAGCCTCGGCGGCCCCCTTGAAGAGGGGCGGAGCCACGAGGGCCCCCTTGGAGAGGGGCGGAGCCCCGATGGCCCCCTTGGAGAGGGATGGAGCCCCGAGGGCTCCCTTGGAGAGGGACGGAGTCCCGTGGCTTCCTTGGAGGGGGGCAGAGCCCCGAGTGCCCCTTTGGGGAGAGGCGGAGGCCCGAGGGCCCCCTTGGAGAAGGGTGGAGCCCCGATGCCCCTCGGAGAGGGGCGGAGCCCCGATGGCCCTATTGGAAAAAGGCTGAGCCCCCAGGGCCCCCTTGGAGAGGGGAGCAGCACCGAGGGACCACTTCGAGAGGAGCCCCGGGGCCCAGCTTAGAGAGGGGCGGAGCCCCGGGGCCCAGCTTAGATAGGGGCGGAGCCCCGAGGGCCTCCTTCTTTGGTCAGGCGGCGGCAGGGGAAGGCAGGTGCGGGTTGTGTAACAGAACAGATTGGCCCAACGTAATAGGCCTAAAGATGGTGGTAAATTGAATAGGATATTTTATTCAAATTTTTGTTGGGCATGGAGAAAAATGTTATAAGCATGCTCGGGAAGTAACTATCTATAACCAGTCTCGAACTTTGCCAGCCCGAGCGAGCGAGTCGTTCTCGACTGGTAAAAGCTACTTACTTCCCTTGATGCTTAAATAACTATTTAGAGTTATACCGGCAAAAGACGGAATTGAAAAAAGCGTTTCTTTGATATCTAAGGACCCTGGAAGTGAAGATCTGAAGAAATCTCAGAGGGTAATTTTTTATCGATTACAATACGTTCTTCGTCTTTTAGACGAGGCAAGTAAAAACTAAAAATTAAGATGCTTTAATTCAAGGGATAACAAAAACCACCGAACAGAACAAAGAACCAAATTTAGACAATACAAATCCCGTAATGTAGATACAAGAAATAATGAACACGAAAAAACGAAAAATTATGAATAAATTGATTCTACGAGTATTATCAGATGAAATCAGATTTTGAAAAAAACAAACGAACACATCAAAATTATACAGTAGTCGTCAAAAAGTCGGCATCATATGGGAAAGTTTTTTATTTTTTATTTTTGAAAAGAACGTTTTACGACAATAATTTGTGCTTGTCCAAAAACCTATTTAGCCCCTATCATACATACCGAGTGATTTTAACTTATTTAGAAAATGGCGTATTTCGAAATTGTCAAAATCTAAAAAGTGGTATTTTTCGGAAATTAAGTAAGTTTTCAATCTCAAGTCCAGAAAACACACATTTTTCTTTAACTTGAGCTAAACTTTAATTTTTCAATTTTTTAAATATTTTTCAAAATTTCACATACCAACAGCTTGTGGCCGGCTGGTGCTTGCGTGGCGCCAGCAGTGTAGTGGGTTCAAGCCCACACCCGGGCATTGATAACCTCGTACGCTCTCCGGCCATCATACGAACACCTTTGATGGTCGTGACCCCTGCGAGGCCATTCTTCCTTAATTCAAGGGGTTAGGCTAGCCACCTACCCCGGCCGCGGATTAAGATGGCTTATAAAACCGCACTCAAGTGTGTGAAAGTAACAGGCTCTCAGCCTATATTAACGGAAGAAGAAGAAGACATACCAAAACTTAATTTTAAAATTGACATTTTTTATGTGAAGACTAACGATTTACGCTATATTTGTAAAAAATAATATAAAATGTTAATTACTCCTTTAGATTTTTTATTATTTACCGAAAAGTGATATGTTCGCATAATTTTTAAGTTTTTGATGCAATGCGTTTTTTAGGAGAAGTATTTTTAAATGATAATTAATATCTATTTAAATGGCTTCTTCGATAAAAACTCTAATCTAACCCTTTTAATGAATCCTGTAAATATTCCTTTACAGTTGTCTAAATGAAAAGATTTTTCTTTATACACTTTACATGTTCTAAAACTGCTTCTCATTCAGACAACTGTAAAAGCCCGTTTACCGGATTTTTGGATTTTTATAACTGTAATTCGCTAACAAGGTTTGAGTTTTTAGAAGCCATTTAAATAGATATTAATAATCATTCAAAAATATTTCTCCTAAAAAGCACATTGGATCAAAAACGTAAAAATTAAGCGAACATATCAGTTTTCGGTAAATAATACAAAATCTAAACGAGCAATTAACATTTTATATTATTTTTTACAATTATAAATCTTGAAAGTCGTTACATAAAAAATTTTAATTTCAATATTAAGTCATGGTATGCGAAACTGAAAAATATTAAAAAAATTGAAAAAGCTAAAGCTAAAGTTAAAGAAAAATATGTGTTTTCTGGACTTGAGATTGTTCAGTTAATCAAAACTAACACACTCTAAAACAATCTCATTGCAATATTACTTAATTTCCGAAAAATAGCACTTTTTAGATTTTGACAATTTCGAAAAACGGAATTTTCTAAATAAGTAAACGTCACGCGGTATAAATGATAGGGGCTAAATAGGTTTTTAGACAAGCACAAATTATTGACGTGTAAAGTTTTTTTTAAAAATAATTTTTTTCTCATATGATGCCGACCTTTTGGGGGTCACTGTATACCCAATACCTTCTTCCATGGGTATTAAAACTATACAAAGTGCTCGTAATTTGCAAATTTAATGATTTTGCCTTAGTAAATGAAGCACGCTATGTATCTCTGTATTTCTTAAAAACTCTTTCAATAAACTTTCGCCTAATAGCTTATTTAGCACCCCTAAATTCAACTAGTTTTCAGATTTAATTTATTCCAGCATTTCTCGGGTTTTTGTGTCAACAATGGCTGGAATTTTTATTTTCTAAACCTAGTTTGTGATTCCTTTAAATAAAGCATTTTAGGGGCCTTACACTGTTTTCTTATACTCACACTCGCATAGTTGGAAAACAGTTGAATTCAGAGTTATCCAGTAAGATATCAAAATAAATCTCTTTAAAGGGGCATTTCAAAGATACTAAAATGTGTAGTGCGTTTCCTTTGAAAACCTTGGAAATCATTAAATTTGCAGACACCTTGTATAGTATGAATGCCGAGAATCACCAGTTTACACTCGAAAGGCAATTCACAAAAAACGTAATGTTTTATTTTTTATTTCAGTATCTACAGCAGCTGCCTGAAGTTTAGCATTTTGTGCATAAAATCGGTAACATCACCAAAACAGTTCATGTTAGACCCATACAAATTTATATTAAAACTATTGGTATTTCAATACAAAGGCTTTAAGCTTCCTAAATATAGAGTAATAACTTTGGTTCGCCACACTTTTTGAGCCACCCTGTATAATCAGAAATATTTTAGTAATATGCAACACTTTCGTACCTTCAACTTTTATATAAGCTATTTTAATGTAAATCTTCTAGTTTTAGAGATATTTCCCACTCCGCATCGTTGACGGATCCTGTATTAAATGTCCAGTGGCAGGCGGTTGTATTGTATTTACTTAAATCCATTACTATCGATAAGCCCCCGTGCGCGTTTGCCAAGTCTCTGAGGCGTAACAGTATGTTTCATAGATAGAGGCGAGTACTACTGGCGCACCTTGTTAGGTGTATATGTGTATTACATGGTCGCGCCATCTAGAATAACCTCTACCAACTGAAGTGTATAACTGAATATGTGTACTGTCAAACTGACCTCCACCAAAAAATCTGTTAAATCGATGCTTGTTGCACCATCTGTTGAATGGAACACTTATACATGGGGATACCTAGTCGCCTCCGATTTTTCGTACTGGCCTCCAAAAATGAGGCCAGTTCTTCGTTTCGACGTATGCTTTCGGAGGCGAGTTTGACGTTTTGCATATATATATATATATATATATACATAAGTTCTGTATTATGTGACACCCACCATACCTATTGTAGAAATAGCACCCAGCGTATGTATCACATTATAATATTTGATATTATGGCACCAATGTTTATACGCTACAAGTGGCACCAAATTGTATAAAAATTACGTCGAGGATGGTAAAACGGGCACCCAACAGTGTTGCCAAACCGAGGGTGCCACTATGCGATCATTTCTTTTTTATTTAGCATGCGTATCATTACCGACTGACAAACGTCTGTAAATTAGCTTTAATATGTATTTTGTCAACACACTAAATTACGGAAATCTACTTGGTCTCTGTGATAACAAAAAATATACCTAAAATATTTTATGAATATTAGCCACTTCAATTTGAACTTACAACATTTGATAGTAATAAGAGTTGTGAGAAGTACATTACGCATAAGTGGAAAATTTCTCTACGAGTGCTAATTACTTTATGAGTTTTGGCCGGCATGTTATATTAATCGCAACTATACATATATACTGATTTAAAGTTGTCAAATTAATATTGTCTCAGTCAACACTCTAGAGACCATTAGTACGCCTTAGTACGAAGATGGAGATCGAAGTAAAGGCTCCTTAGCTTAGTCCACCTGAATGACTCGGAGGACCTTCCAAGAGACATGGACGACCTGCTGAACTCTTTCCCATCCATTATTTCCAACCCCAAGGGGACCAAACAGCGTAATAGTTTAACAATAATTTTAAGCTATAAATTACTATTTTTATTTTTAGCACAAGCTTAGCATTACTCATTATTTAAACCAAGCATTTGTAATTTTTAACCACAGATTACTAAATTTTTTGTAAAAGTAAAGTACTTTTTCTAATCAACTTTTCGTAATAACAATTTTCGATAATGTCACAAATAAAGGTACTTTACTCTTGGGCAGAATGCATATTTTTTGACATTCCTCGTATGCGGCTTAAAAAAATTGAAATCTGATGATTGCATTTTAAGTTTTGGACCATGCAGAACTTTTTATAAAGAATAACTTTTTTTCGTAAAATTAATAATAAAAAAGTTTTCCATATGGTGCGAACTTAAGCAGACACACTGTATAATATGCAAAACATATATTATTAGTGTAAGAACACGATATTATATATTACAAGAAAATGAGAAAACCATAAAGCTCTATTTCAGTCTGTATTCATTGAACACAAACGTTTTTATTCTAACCCAACCAACCCCTATAAAGTCACTTTCATATTTGTCAATGAATGATACACATTCTTCTTTACGCAAAGCCTTTTTCAGTTTTATTTTGTTTTCGAAATACTGTCGCATAATAGTTTCTGAATAGGCGTCCATCTTTGTCGTTCACCTGAAATAAAAACTTTGTATCAACTGATGAATGCTGAAAACAATTTCTGTTTTGTTTATATCACTTGTAAAATCTCTTTGAACTGAATACCAATATTTTGTTGCAAAAGCTGGCTATAATTTTTTAACTTAGAAAACATTGACGTGAAAGAAGAATTTTTACCCACCTTTTCTGTACAAATATAAACTATTGATCTGCTGCTATCGTTTATTTCTGCCAAATTTTCTGCACTTTCAAAATGATTTTGTTTAGCTGCACTTATTTGTTCCTCTTATCGCAAATTCTCTATAGCTGCGTCAGATTGTTTCCTAATTAAATTATTGTTTATCCAAACTGGCAAATATCTCAAAATGGCGTCCCCGGCGTCATGATTCACATTTGCCAAAATTCTCTCTTTATTTATTGCGCCTTGATCTTAAATAATAAAGTTTGGTTACCAGGCTTTGACAAATTATGCTTAATTAATAAATACCTGTAATTTTAATGGAGATTTCTTGTTGATCTTCATCTAGGTCTGAGCCAACCTTGTCCGTGTCAATTTCGAATATGGATGACAAAAGAAAGATATATTTAAAAAATTAGTAAGCTATACGTCAAAAACAAATTTGAAGTACAATGCCTGCCTACTTGCCAAAATATGGCAGAAAAACTGAAACTTTAAAGAACTTATGGTGCTACTAAATATGTCTGTTATTTGAGAAGTACTATTGCTGTTTATTATTATTTTTTATTTTACCACGCTACTAAAATTTCAATTATTGTCAGGATTTATTATTTTAATAAAATCTGATGTGATACACGCACACAACTTCCTTTTACAGTGATCTCATAATTAGCCAAAAATTTAATTTAAAATTTTTAAGCATTCGTCAAAAATTTTCAAAAATTACAAATTCTACAAAAACGGTACAAAATAGAGCGTTAGTTGAAGAGATAAATTTTCTCTAGAATTTTAAGCTGAATTCAAAAATGTAATAATATACCGTGTGTTCTATTTAAAATAGGAGTTAATAAAAAAAATTAAAAAAAAACAAAATAAACCCATTTTAGAAGTATTCAACTGAAAAATTACCTCTCTCACATCAATACACATTAAAATGTAAACAAAATGTTAAGTTTGAAAAAAATCGTTTGAGCCGTTTTTGAAAAAATCACAAGAGTAAACACCTACTTCCGGTTATGCGATTTTCTTCAAAACCTTGCTGCGACATCTGGATAATACTCAAAATTTATATATGAAGTTTCAACGTCATACCTCTTTTCGTTTTTGAGATATTCTGTTCACAGACAGACCAATGAAAAAAAAATATGTTTTTTGGGTTCAAGGGACTCTAAAACGTGAAGATCTGTTGAAAACTCAATTTCGAATTTTTGGGGTGAATCCAATACTTCCTTTATTGTAAAAGGAAGTAAAAATCGATTTTTATAATAGAATTAAATGTTCTACCTGAATAGTAAAAAATATACAGTGTTCTACCTAAAATGTAGACAACTTTTTAACAGGAATTCGCATTACGATGCAGGTATTTCAATTTCTTAGGCTCGATGCGTACCAACTTAATTTTTAGTTACAAAGGTTATCTATAAAAATGGATAAAAACTAATTTCAGGATGTTGCCCTAATAAAAACCCCTAAAGGGGTGAATCCCCTTTTTATTCCTCTCGTAACAATTAATGTAATTTAAAAAAAAATATTTGGATTTTTTTTATTTTCTCGAACATGGCAATTGAGTCTTTGAATTTTATTATGGAGATGGTGCCTCACACCATATAGTGCGGACGAGGAACTCGAACTGGTGGTATACCATTGCTCGATTTTTTGTCTAATTTTACGTCGTCACGCCAATACTACTGCCCCGGAATAATTTCATCATATCCCAAAATCTCTGCGAGGGGCAACAGCAAGTCTTTAATAGCATCTCAGATATTCAGATATTTCGAGACTTTTATCTTGCCGAACACTGTAAATCTTAGATATCATGGTAAAAGTGTCGAAGTTGAATTTGTAATCATTTTTAATGGTATTCCTAATGTCCATGTCTCTACGTGTATAGTAGAAATTACTAAAATATAGGGTAGTAAAACACAGGCATTTTGGTAGCATAAGGGGAGGAATAAAAACAGCTTATAACCATCTATACTTTTATGTACATTTAATAGACATTAATATACTTAGTGTCCCTATCATATTCTGCATTAAATCTGTGTGTGAAAATAAAACTAATTTATCGAAACTAATTTTGATAACGCTTTTCTAATGTAACCCTTCTATATTTTCAAAAATAAATACAAAATATCGATTAACTTTTGACATACTTTGACATACTTTATGTTTCTGTTTTAATCAAATACAATTTAGAACCCTTACATATTTTCCAATTTTCATTTTCGAGAAAAAAAAAACTTAAAAGCATGCTGAAGGGCATATTAAATACAACATACACCAAAAGATGTAATTTAAGGGATTCTCATATTTATTGTTCTCAGACATGTGTCCCAGCGCGCTTTAGTTCTGCGTTTTGCTAAAAAATATAAAAAATTTGTAGAGGAAATATGCTTCGAAATTAAATGTCTTATAAACTGCATTTTGGGCCAGTTTAATTTTTAGTGCAGATAAAAAGTATGTAATTTGAAATACCCAACCCAATTTTATCCATTTTGGCTTAATGATTTTTAAAGACGAGATGTCAAAAGTGTGATTTTGGATAACATTTATATGAATAATTGGGTCAAATTTTCACTTTGGAATGTTTTATATACCACTGTTGGTTTTTCAAGACACCTTGTAAGAAATATAAAAAAAATATGTATATTTAAAAGAAACAAACCTGCAGTGGTGTAATTTCAGATTTTTCGAGAACAGGACTTACAAGATTTTTCTCCCAGAAATTAGATACTTAAATATATAAATATAACAATAAAACTGCATTTCGCACCAACGGCATTTTGTATGCAAAAAGTTAATAAATACTTCTGATATTAGTTTTGAAAAATATTATTGTCAAAACTAATAACAAACTGTAAATTGACAATTCGAAAAATTTAGTAAGAAGTAATTTGAAAGTAATATACTATTGCAAAATATATCAACGTACAATTTGATTAGAACTGGTGTCAGATGAAACGGATGATGGTATATATTCAGTTTCACTGCTAGCCATAGAGAATAGTTCAGCGTCGTCGTCCGATTTGTCTGGCAGTGAATCACTAGTCACTAAATTGAACAAGATTGAAATATGAACCATAGTATACAACGTGTGTCTATTACAACTTGCCCAGATACTAAATCACTTAAATCGACAAAAATATGCATATTTCAACAAATAAATCAGGTAATCATTAAATACCTTTTAAGAAAAGTGCTCTATAGACTAAATACAGCGTGTAATTGAAAATTGTAATTTTCTTATTTTTGATATCTTATTTATTTTTAAACCGATATCGTAGTAATTTTTTATTTACGTTTTATAAGTTATTTAAAGCTATCCAGTTTTTACACTATTTTCTATTTCCGCCTACACCGAAAGGTACTGGAGCACGTAAAAAAATAAAATAAATATAAAAATAAGTTTGTCATTGATAAAAAGTGCACCAACTTTGAAAAATATGCGTTGCTACAAAGAAGTTATAACAAAGTAATAAAATCAAAAACATATTTTTAAAGTTAATGTAAATATTGAGATTTTGAAAAACTGCAAATCAATATTTGAAATTGTTGTGATGTATCAAATTCACCATAACTTTAAACGGAAGACTGAAAATAGTAAATGTTTTAAGGAACCCAAATTGTATTTATAACATTTGAATGCAAAATCAAACGCAGCATCAAAATATTATAAAAATCAATACAGCAGTCTTGAAATACGAAAGAGTTGATTATACAGACTTACTCCTTAGAAATATGTTAAATATGACGAATTAAGTCGATTATAAATATCCTGCGATACATATTTATATCAATACAAAATTTTATCATATGGAATTAAAAAAAATGTGGTATAGCAAATATGACAATACAGTTTTCAGTTTTTACATTGTATATACTAAACAAAGCACGTTCATTAAAAATATCCTCAAAATTATTTCTGTCTTTCTTATATAAACCACTTCGTGTCTGTAACAGTTCTCAAGATTCAAATGATAAAATAAACACACTGCAGACGCAGCAAATGCAGCTTTATTTCGAAACATGTACCAAACTTTCCATTTTGATTTTTTACCGTTTCACGCACATTTGAACGCTATTTTTATACATATTCAAGCACCTATTTATTGAATTGTGTATCTTAAATGTTACTCTCACATTTTCAGACATAAATAAAAATGTTTTTGAAAACGAAAAAGTATTTCAGAAATAGAGTTTCAGTAAAATAAAATCGAAGGATCTGAGTGTTGTTTCGTGCTATAATATGAAACAATAGCAAAAAGTGGCAAAAAATAAAAACAAGTCAAACTTACCTGCTTTTCCTGCTAATGCAAAACTTACAATACGCCCCGATCTTTCACTCATTTTCACGACAAAACACGTCCAACTTCCCAGAGAATACTATTGTAATAAATGAATAATGAATTAGAATCGCGAGAAATGTAAAGTGATACCAACGAGTTGATACTCGGGGAATCACAACTTCTTGCCGAAAATGCAATGCCAGTCAGGCCACAGCTTATCTTTACAATGCAATCACAAAGCAGTGTTGCCATGTCGAGGGTGCCAGAACATGTGAAAAGCTACAGAGTGCCATATCTACAATATTTAATTAATTGTATACAGGCGTATATAGTAAAGCGACCTCTATACCAACATTCCGGAACTAAACCGTATGTTCCTGAATAATGGATGTCAGTTTGGCACCCCACCTATTTTTCGTCAAACGAGGTAGGAAGCAGTTACAAACCATACTACACATTTAAACATAGAAAACCATGTGGCACCCAAAACCGGGTGCCCCTTGCATTTTTGGGTGCCATAACAGCATCGAATATGCAGTTTTGGTGCCACAATGACAAGGTTTATGTATATATATATATATATATATATATATATATATATATATATATATATACACATAAAACTTGTCATTGTGGCACCAAAACTGCATAATCGATGCTGTTATGGCACCCAAAAATGCAAGGGGCACCCGGTTTTGGGTGCCACATGGTTTCCTATGTTTAAATGTGTAGTATGGTTTGTAACTGCTTCCTACTTCGTTTGACGAAAAATAGGTGGGGTGCCAAACTGACATCCATTATTCAGGAATATACGGTTTAGTTCCGGAATTTTGGTATAGAGGTCGCTTTACTATATACGCCTGTATAAAATTAATTAAATATTGTAGATATGGCACTCTGTAGCTTTTCACATGTTCTGGCACCCTCGACATGGCAACACTGCTTTGTGATTGCATTGTAAAGATAAGCTGTGGCCTGGCTGGCATTGCATTTTCGGCAAGAAGTATCAACGCGTTGGTATCACCTTACATTTCTCGCGATTCTAATTCATTATTCATTTATTACAATAGTATTCTCCGGGAAGTTGGACGTGTTTTGTCGTGAAAATGAGTGAAAGACCGAGGCGTATTGTAACTTTGGCATTAGCAGGAAAAGCAGGTAAGTTTGACTTATTTTTATTTTTTGCCATTATTTGCTATTGTTGCATATTATAGCACGAAACAACACTCAGATCCTTCGATTTTATTTTACTGAAACTCCATTTCTGAAATACTTTTTCGTTTTCAAAATTTTTTTTATTTATGTCTGAAAATGTGAGAGTAATATTTAAGATACACAACCCAATAGGTGCTTGAATATGTATAAAAATAGCGTTCGAATGTGCGTGAAACGGTAAAAAATCAAAATTGCAATGAATGTTAAAAATGTCGAAAGTTTGGTACAGGTTTCGAAATAAAGCTGCATTTGCTGCAGACATGAAGTTGTTTACATAAGAAAAACAGAAACAATTTTAAGGATATTTTTAATGAACGTGCTTTGTTTAGTAGATACAATGTAAAAACTGAAAACTGTATTGTCATATCTGCTATACCATATTTATTTTTAATTTCATATGATAAAATTTTGTATTGATATAAATATACAATAAAGGAAGTACCTATTGGTTTTACCCCAAAAATTCGAAATTGAGTTTTCAACAGATCTTCGCGCTTTGGAGTCCCCTGAACCCAAAAACCATTTTTTTTCATTGGTCTGTCTGTGTGTTTGTCTGTGAACAGAATATCTCAAAAACGAAAAGAGGTATGGCGTTGAAACTTCATATATAAGTTTTGAGTATTATCTAGATGTGGCAGCAAGCTTTTGAAAAAAATCGCATAAACGGAAGTAGGTGTTTACTCTTGTGATTTTTCAGTTTTTTTTGATTTTTTTCAAAAACGGCCCTAACGATTTTTTTTAAACTTCACATTTTGTTTATACTTTTAATGTGTATTGATGTGAAATAGGTAATTTTCCAGTTGAATACTTCTAGAATGGGTTTATTTTGTTTTTTTTTTAATTTTTATTAACTCCTATTTTAAATAGAACACCCGGTATATTATTACAGTTTTGAATTTAGCTTAAAATTCTAGAGGAAATTTATCTCTTCAACTAACGCTCTATTTTGTACCGTTTTCGTAGAATTTGTAATTTTTAAAAATTTTTGACGAATGCTTAAAATTTAAAATGAAATTTTTGGCTAATTATAAAATCACTGTAAAAGGAAATTTTAGTAACGCGGTAAAATAAAATAATAATAATAAACAGCAATAGTACTTCTCAAATAACAGAGATATTTAGTAGCACCATAAGTTCTTTAAAGTTTCAGTTTTTCTGCCATATTTTGGCAAGTAGGCAGGCATTGCACTTCAAATTTGTTTTTGACGTATAGCTTACTAATATTTTAAATATATCTTTCTTTTGTCATCCATATTCGAAATTGACACGGACAAGGTTGGTTCAGACCTAGATGAAGATCAACAAGAAATTACAGGTATTTATTAATTAAGCATAATTTGCCAAAGCCTGGTAACAAAACTTTATTTTTAGATCGAGGCGCAATAAATAAGGAGAGAATTTTGGTAAATGTGAATCATGACGCCGGGGACGCCATTTTGAGAAATTTGCCAGTTGGGATAAACAATGATTTAATTACGAAACAATCTGACGCAGCTATACAGAATTTGGGACAAGAGAAATAAACGCGTCAGCAAATAAGTGCAGCTAAACAAAATCATTTTGAAAGTGTAGAAAATTTGGCAGAAATAAACGATAGCAGCAGATCAACAGTTTCTATTTGTACAAAAAAGGTGGGTAAAAATTCTTCTTTCACGTTAATGTTTGCTAAGTTAAAAATTTATAGCCAGCTATTGCAACAAAATATTGGTATTCAGTTGAAGGAGATTTTACAAGTGCTATAAACAAAACAGAAATTGTTTTCAGCATTCATCAGTTGCTACAAAGTTTTTATTTCAGGTGAACGACAAAGATGGACACCTATTCAGAAAACTATTATGCGACAGTATTTCGAAAACAAAATAAAACTGAAAAAGGCTTTGCGTAAAGAAGAATGTGAATCATTCATTGACAAATATGAAAGTGACTTTACAGGGGTGATTGGGTTAGAATAAAAACATTTGTGTTCAATGAATACAGACTGAAATAGAGCTTTATGGTTGTCTCATTTTCTTGTAATATACCGGGTGTCAACGAATTTATTAGACAAGTCATAACTTCTAGAGTATTAGGTGTATCAAAATGATATTTGGTATAGGTAAATGGCATAGGGAGAGGAAAGTTTTCGCATATTTTTAACTTTCTGGTCACTTCCGGTTTCACCGGAAATGGCTCCCGTTTAGAATTTTTAAATAGAATACCCTGTATATTTTTGCATATTTGGATTTCTGAGACAATTTTGGATCAGCATGTGACATTTTAAAAACTTATCCATGGCACACTTGAAAAAGTAAATAAATTCTTATCTAGTATTTTGCTTAGAAATATTTAACTTATGAGCTTATTTTTAATCCAATCGCAAATAAATTAGTATCGTTAGATTCGCCAAAAAATTCTCTTTTCGGAAAGTGCTTGTCAAAAAAGGGTCGCCATTTGAACAAAAATAGTTAGACAAGAAAACGTGCTTTTGCCAACTTGTCTTGTTCCTATCTATCATACTAGTCACTCAAATTGTGCGATTGTAATTTTCTGACATCACCTAAGGTCTTTAGATTAGTTTGCGTCTGATCATGGCCACCTAGATGCCATATTAAAACTGGCTCTAAAAAAATCAAGTAGGCTTAAAAACTTTTTAAAATGTCACATTCTGATCCAAAATTGTCTCTGAAATCCAAATATGCAAAAATATACAGGGTGTTCCATTTAAAAATTCGAAATTGGAGCTATTTCCTGTGAAACCGGAAGTGACCGAAAAGTGAAAAATACGCGAAAATTCTCCTCTTCCTATACCATTTACCTGTACCAAATCTCATTTTAATACACCTAATACTCTAGAAGATATGACTTGTCTAATAAATTCGTTGACACCCGGTATAGTATCGTGTTCTTACACTAATATATGTTTTGTATATTGTCACTAGTATTTTATGCGATGTGTATTTTTATGTACTCTAATAATAAATGCCAAAGCGAACTAAATTTTAAAGATTCCTTAGTGTAAAATCTGTTTAAATCAAAGGGGTGTTGGATGTGTTATGCTAGAAAAATACAAAAATTATATATCTGAAACGGAGAAACAGTAATAAATTACGACCTTGAAGGGCCAATGAGATTGAAAAAAAAGTAAAAACTATACCTTGTACTACCTTGGAATAAAAAATTTCGTAGTTTCTTATATAACTATGGACAATAAAGATCTCTACTTTAGTAGAACATCTTTTGTAAGTTTCAATTTTTTTGGTGTTTTCAAGCAGTAACATATTACAATAACTTTTTGTGATCAATTAATGGCTTTCGTACTGGCCGTACATTGAAATTATGAGATACATGCTCTTAAAAGATATTTCAGACGAAAAATTATACATAAACTATAACATACGACCGTTTAATACCTAATCTACTGTTCAGCCATGGAACTCAAATGTTGTTTTCTTTTACAAAAAATTTAGTAATATGTGGTTAAAAATTACAACTGCTTGGTTTAAATAATGAGTAATGCTAAGCTTGTGCTAAAAATAAAAATAGGTAATTTATAGCTTAAAATTATTGTTAAACTATTACGCTGTTTGGTCCCCTTGGGGTTGGAAATAATGGATGGGAAAGAGTTCAGCAGGTCGTCCATGTCTCTTGGAAGGTTCTCCGAGTCATTCAGGTAGACTAAGCTAAGGAACCTTCACTTCGATCTCCATCTTCGTACTAAGGCGTACCAATGGTCTCTAGAGTGTTGACTGAGACTGATTTGACAACTTTAAATCAGTATATATGTATTGTTGCGATTAATATAACATGCCGGCCAAAACTCATAAAGTAATTAGCACTCGTAGAGAAATTTTCCACTTATGCGTAATGTACTTCCCACAACTCTTATTACTATCAAATGTTGTAAGTTCAAATTGAAGTGGCTAATATTCATAAAATATTTTAGGTATATTTTTTGTTATCACAGCGACCAAGTAGATTGCCGTAATTTAGTGTGTTACCAAAATAAATATTAAAACTGATTTACAGACATTTGTCAATCGGTAATGATACGCATGCTAAATAAAAAAGAAATGATCGTATAGTGGCACCCTCGGTTTGGCAACAATGTTGGGTGCCCGTTTTACCATCCTCGACGTAATTTTTATACAATTTGGTGCCACTTGTAGCGTATAAACATTGGTGCCATAATATCAAATATTATAATGTGATATATACGCTGGGTGCTATTTCTACAATAGGTATGGTGGGTGTCACATAATACAGAATCTATGTATATATATATATATATTACGAAGGTTTTCGCGGCTGATATGTATTAAAGGTAAACATTTCAGGGTGTCATACCGCTTAATAAATTTGAAGATTTCTTCAACTGGTTGAAGAACATCTTGAATGGCGTTTGGGGTTGGACGACGTTTCGACGAAATAACATTCGTCATTTTCAAGTCCTTGTAGTCCTGGTTTGGCTTCTAGTTATGCGGCAACACGACGGACTGTCAACTTGATGTACAGCTGACTGAATAGGTTGTTTATCAATTACTGTGGCAACTAGCATCGAGGGAGCTGTACTGCTAGAACAGATGGCTGGTGTTCGCAGAGAATGGCCGGCCGTTGCTTGTAGTAACG
The DNA here is from genome assembly GCA_940337035.1 of Agriotes lineatus. NCBI lineage: Eukaryota > Metazoa > Arthropoda > Insecta > Coleoptera > Elateridae > Agriotes > Agriotes lineatus. The sequence continues at coordinate 58,327 of CALNHX010007171.1, forward strand.
TTGGTAACCACGATGCAGGTAATCGGCTTGTGTCGTCGCGGGTGTTCATACAATTCGGACGTTTCACGATTTCGATGGCTTCTCGTATGATGCATGCGTCTTTGTGTTCGACGCTGGCAATGCTCTTGGTGTTGTCGAAATCAATCTTGTGCGAAGTATCCCATATATGATGCACTAGCGATAAAGTGTGTTCCATCTTCTTAACATAATTCTGATGTTCCTCCTTGCGTGCCTTTATTCTCCGGTTGGTGTGGCCTATGTAGCTGCTATCGCAATCCCGACACGGTATCTCGTAGACTCCTTGGTTTTCCAAAGGGATGTACTCTTTAGGATTCTTCAGTATGGACTGGATTATTCTATCCGTGGTAAAGGTTGTCCTGATGTTACATTTTCTAAGGATTCTTCCGATTTTCTTTGTCGTGCCTCGGATGTAAGGCAGGTACGCCGTGCTACAAGGTCTCTCCTCTTCTGCGTCTTGCGTTTTGGTCTTCGGGGATCGGAACGCTTTCCTAATCGCTGCTCTGCCATAACCATTTTGTTCGAATACTCGAGCAAGGGTTGCTAATTCTTGTCTTGTATTCTCCTTGTCGGCTATCCTTCTTGATCTACAAACCAGTGTTGTCAGGACTGATTGTAGTTGAGCAGGGTGGTGGTCTTCTCCAATTCCATCGTAAACTGGATCTTATTATGGATGCTATTGAGATGGGTAAGGAAATCAGCAAGTCGATTCTTACCATGACCCCATATGGCAAAGACATCATCGACATACCGAAGCCAAAGTTTCGGTTTGTAAATGGTGCTGTCCAGTGCTTTCGATTCGAAGTCCTCCTAATTCACACCACCACGCTGATCAACTACAATCAGTCCTGACAACACTGGTTTGTAGATCAAGAAGGATAGCCGACAAGGAGAATACAAGACAAGAATTAGCAACCCTTGCTCGAGTATTCGAACAAAATGGTTATGGCAGAGCAGCGATTAGGAAAGCGTTCCGACCACCAAAGACCAAAACGCAAGACGCAGAAGAGGAGAGACCTTGTGGCACGGCGTACCTGCCTTACATCCGAGGCACGGCAGAGAAAATCGGAAGAATCCTTAGAAAATGTAACATCAGGACAACCTTTACCACGGATAGAATAATCCAGTCCATACTGAGGAATTCTAAAGAGTACATCCCTTTGGAAAACCAAGGAGTCTACGAGATACCGTGTCGGGATTGCGATAGCAGCTACATAGGCCACACCAACCGGAGAATAAAGGCACGCAAGGAGGAACATCAGAATTATGTTAAGAAGATGGAACACACTTTATCGCTAGTGCATCATATATGGGATACTTCGCACAAGATTGATTTCGACAACACCAAGAGCATTGCCAGCGTCGAACACAAAGACGCATGCATCATACGAGAAGCCATCGAAATCGTGAAACGTCCGAATTGTATGAACACCCGCGACGACACAAGCCGATTACCTGCATCGTGGTTACCAACGTTACTACAAGCAACGGCCGGCCATTCTCTGCGAACACCAGCCATCCGTTCTAGCAGTACAGCTCCCTCGATGCTAGTTGCCACAGTAATTGATAAACAACCTATTCAGTCAGCTGTACATCAAGTTGACAGTCCGTCGTGTTGCCGCATAACTAGAAGCCAAACCAGGACTACAAGGACTTGAAAATGACGAATGTGGTTTTGTCGAAACGTCGTCCAACCCCAAACGCCATTCAAGATGTTCTTCAACCAGTTGAAGAAATTTTCAAATTTATTAAGCGGTATGACACCCTGAAATGTTTACCTTTAATATATATATATATATATATATACAGGGTGAAGCACATAAAGTGTTACAGATCAATAGCACTCAAACTATTGATCATATCCAAAAATGTTTCAGACAAAAGTTTCAGTGTTCGAGAAGGCCGTCATACTGGACTACTCTATTTTTTTATCGGTGGAGGCGCTGAAGCTACGTCAAGGTCAACTCCCGATTTTTAAATGGAAGTATGTATTTTTTTTCGATGACATTATTACCGATTTTAAGACAAATTCAGCTACTTGCAACACAAGGTCATTCTAGTTAGCAAAGTATGAAGATAGTCAAAAAATCGAAATATATCGGAATAATCACTTTCAAAGGATCCACTAACCTTGGTTTGGTTCTACCTACAGAAGATGCTCGAAGTGATGACCCTCGACTTGTAAGCACTTGTTAATTCGCTGATGAAAAGACTTCAGCTAACATTTGTGGTGTAATTTCGGTACATGCTCGTCGTATTCTGCCTTTCATGTCGTCAGGCGTGGTAGGTGCTACCGCCATTACTCGATCTTTGACAAAACCCCATAAAAAGTAATCTGCTGATGTTAGATCTGGCGATCGAGGTGGCCAAGCTACAGGACCGTCTCGTCGTATCCACTTTTCGCCAAAAATCTCATTCATCACTTGTCTTAAACACAGAGCATAATGGGGTGGTGCACCGTCGTGTTGACTCGTGTTTGTTGCACTGTTGCGTTTTTCGATTTTTCGACTATTTTCATACTTTGCGTGACTAGAATGACATTGTGTTTCAGGTCGCTGAATTTGTCTTTAATAATATCATTGAAAAAAAATACATAGTTCCATTTAAAAAAGTGGAGTTGACCTTGACGTAGTTTCAGCGCCTCCACCAAAAAAAAAATAGGGTGGTCCAGTATGACGGCCTTTTCAAACACTGAAACTTTTGTCTGAAACATTTTTGGATGTGATCAATAGTTTGAGTGCTATTGCTCTGTAACACTTTATGTGCCTCACCCTGTATATATATATATATATACATATATATATATGTGCATTTCTATCGAGTTCGCCTCCTCATACGGAACAGACTTCCACCGCTCCGGCAGAAGGAAAAACGCCAGAGCTAATTTTTTTGTTGCTTTATACATATCTGACGTAATTCTATAGCGACCACCTGAGAGGGGTAAATAAATTCTGTTTTTAAAGAATCGTGTATAACTATAATTTTCTATCTAGTTTGCTTCCGTTACAATTACCGGACTTATGCAACTCCTCTTGTATATATTGTGCATACTATACGATCGGTTTAGCCTCCAACAGCATTGCCACATATACTAGGTGCAATTCTGCAAGTTTTTATCTGAATATTCTGTCTTAACCCGGGAAAAGTTTATGCGTGGTCATTTTAGTATCGCTCAAACCGTGATATCGGATGTAAGGGTCCCTTCTCACGAGGCGTTTTTGCAGCGCTGCAGAGTGGCGCCGCTGGTAGGGAAACATTGTTTTAAATAGACGCTTTCACACGGAGCGTTCAACGAACGCGCGGTGGCGCGTTCGAGCCACTCGTAGCAGACTTCCGCTACCAGAAGCGCGCGCTGCTAGTCGCGAGACCCCTTCACACGGCGCGACTCGCAGCGCTACTAGCGGCGGGCAGTGATTCTCGGAAGCGCAGCCGCAGAACTAAGCCAGTGCTGCCGATTGATACATAATTTTGGCAACATCATGCCAGAATTTTACGTCAGGCCAACGGTGACAAACTACCTATTTCGGTTTCACCTGGCAACGCCGGCGGTAGCGCTACTGAGCGACTTAGCAGTTCTGCCTGCTACACAGTAGCGCCGCAATAACGCGCCACACAATCGCGTACCCTGCCACTCCACGGCGCCACTCTGCAGCGCTGCAAAAACGCCTCGTGAGAAGCCGGCCTTATACTTTATTACAGGAATAATTATAGCCTTAAAATTCCTTTACTTTTACTCCGAATATGGCATACTTTACACCGAAAGTTATTTGAAAAAACTAAGTTTTTGATCAAAAGAGTATATTATTATACTAGTTTAACAAGAGGGCCTATTGTAGCACGAGGGATTTTGGGGCACGATGAGCGTAGCGAGGTCTGCTCCAATGGAGCGAGTGATACAATGCCTCTTATTAAACGAGTATAATATACTATTTTATCTACTTTGCATTAAAAAAAATCGTCAAACACTTAATTTTGACAGTTCATAAATGTGACAATCTTTCAGTTATTTGAAACAAGTAGGCTGTGTCAATGTTTTTCATATGAAAATAACAATGCAAAAACAGTGTTATAATGGACTCCATTGTAGCACTGTGTTCGGTGTTATAATAACCATATTGTGACATAAAAGTAGATAAATAATGTTAAATATGTACTACTTGATGCATGGTTCATACTACTGCTGATAGAGAAACCAATTTGGTAGCTGTTTGATTCACACAGATGCGTGCATCAAAACCTTTTTGATTATAATTAATCACGTAATTCAAGTCATAACTGTTTTATCTCATTCAAAGGTCGTGGTAAAGTCAAGTTTGCATCTTGCCGTATTTGTTTGCCTCTGTTAATGTTGGAAAGGAATTTGTAAGCTTCTGTGGAAGAAGCTAAAAAACGCGAGTGTACAAGTTTCCAGTAGCTGGTGGATGCAATTGCTCCAACATCGTTTCGTCGGAGAGCGTCAAGAAGCTTCCCCAACGCCAGGAAATTCAACCATCGAGAGCTTACACCGAGTCCAGTTCCCACGTCAAGCGGCAGCGATCGGCAGCGGGTTGGTTTTCTGTTCGTCAAGAAGTTACTACGTTCTCAAATCAAAAGTAAGTCCTTTTCCATTACACCTTCGTTTAGTGTTGTTTTTTGCTTGTGTCAGTCATGGTGGAAACTCGTTCGACATCAGCGGTCATGTCGGAAACTCACGCTTTAACCACTCGTTGCAAATTCATAAAAGCCCAAGTAGATCGTTTCGAAACTCTATTTCATAGAATTTCTTCGTCCAGCCCCGTGAATGCTCACGAGGTCGGCAACTTGTCAAAAGAGTTTAGTTGTTTCCAAAATTTGTTGGATGAGTATAAGAAGTCAATGGAGGGCCTAATGGAGGCCGACGCTGAACGCTTTGACGAACTTTTCAATGAATTCGACTCTTTTATGACTCATTTTAACGAGATTAGTAGCACAGTCGAGGAATTCTTATCAAAAAATAAGATCAGTCCGGGTATAAAACCGAATCTAGGTCAAAATTCTTTGCAAAGTGGCCCTTCAGGAGAGCTCGCTGGATTAAGATTACCACCCTTAGATTTGCCTTCATTTTCGGGGAAATTCGAGAATTGGGTTCAATTTCATGACTCCTTTACGTCGCTTATTAATAACAACGCTAATTTGACCAACGTTCAGAAATTTTACTATTTGATTTCTTCCCTTAAGGGAGAAGCTGCTAGTTCAATCTCGTCGTTAAAAGTTACCAACGATAACTATACCATTGCTTGGGATATCCTAGTCAAGCGATTTGAAAATAAGAAACTGATAGTAAAATCAAACATAAATGCGTTATTCAGTTTAGAGAACGTAAAAAAGGATTCACATTCGTCTGTTCAAAGGCTGCTCGATAGTGTAGTTAGAATTTTGGAAATTTTAAAGGCGTACGGGGAACCCACAGTCGACACCATACTAATACATATCATAGTTTCGAAGCTCAGCTCAGCAATGCAGACTGACTGGGAATTATGCAAACATGCCGGACAATTTCCTACTTTGCGAGAGTTGTTAGATTTTTTAGAAAGCAAAAGTCACTTATTAGGTTCGCTGGAAGCTGCGAAAATAGGTTCGAGTTTGGGAAATCAGGGATCCGAGCAAAAAAGTCATGCACGCGCTCATGTAGCCAGAGAGCAAGGTAATCACTCTTGTGATTTTTGCAAAAATAGTAATCATTCGATTAGCGCTTGCGAATCATTTTCAAAATTGTCGGTAAACGCTCGTATCGAAGAGGCGCGTCGTTTGAAATTATGCAACAATTGTCTCAAGCCCGGACATTTCGTGGTAAAATGCACATCGTCGAGATGCCGCGTATGCAGAAAAAAGCACCATACTTTACTGTGTTTGCGTCCAAAGCGTGACGCGCACGAAAATATTCCATCGCCGCGTCCTGAACCGCCAGAAGCCAGCAGCGGCACAAGGGAGGTCGGGGCCGTCGCCCCGAGCGAGGCACCCGTCGCATCCGTTTCAGCAGCCTGTAGCCGTCCTGCAATCGCGGCGCCAGCGCAAGTTTTATTGTCCACGGTTAGCGTATTCGTAGAAGGATCCTCCGGGTCATTTTCCCGGGCAAAAGCTCTTTTGGACCCCGGATCCCAACTTAACTTAGTTAGCGCCGACTTGTGTCAAAATTTGAAAATTGAGAAACGAGGTAATATCACCTCACTGTCGGGTGTTGGTGCCAGGGCTCTGAACGCTGAATTCAGGGCAAACGTTCGAATCCGCTCCCGCAACGGGAAGTACGAGGACATTTTGAGCTGTGTTGTGTTAGACAAAATTACGGACCCTCTGCCGGCCCATGCTTTCTCGTTGAGGGATTTGAAGATCCCACCAAACATTGTGCTAGCCGATTCAGATTGTAATACACCGGGAAAGATTGATCTTTTATTAGGCGTGAATGTCTTTTGGCAAGTGCTCTGTCAGGGACAGGTGAAATTGGGCCCAGAGAAGCCATTCTTAACAAAAACTCTTTTTGGTTGGGTTTTAGGCGGAAACATGAATGTCGAAAATCGAGCGCTCATTCGTTCAAATAGAGTTCATTTAAGTGTAACCGGCATCGAGCACGGCATTCAGAGATTTTGGGAAATCGAGGGGGCGTACGGTTCATCAGGCCGACTCTCTGCTGATGACAAATTTTGCGAAGACCATTTTCAATCGACTACGAAACGGGCGTCGTCGGAGCCGCGTAGGTTCATCGTGAGCATACCTTTCAGGAAAGATGCTCCATCGCTGGGAGACTCGCGCGGTATAGCGTTAAAGCGTTTCTATTCATTAGAAAACAAATTGTCAAGAAATCCCGAGTTGAAAACCGCGTATTCCGCATTTCTCAAAGAATACGAGTCGCTTGGTCACTTGAGCAAGGTGGACGACGAAGCGAGCCTTCCTCATCCTCGGTTTTATTTACCACATTTGCCAGTCATAAAGGAGGACAGTTCAACGACCAAACATCGCGTTGTTTTTGACGGCAGTTGTGCGTCCTCCTCCGGAGTATCGCTTAACGACCTTCAACATAAGGGCCCAGTGGTCCAGCAGTCGTTGTTTGCAATTCTTTGTCGCTTTAGGCAATTCAAGTACGTGTTGAAAGCAGATTGCGCCAAAATGTACAGGCAAATTCTCGTGGACCCCTCGCAGACGCAATACCAATTAATTTTATGGCGTGACGACAAAACCTCAGCGGTAAAATGCTTCAAATTATTAACGGTCACCTACGGTACTAAATCAGCCTCGTACCTAGCAACTAGGTGCTTGATACAAATCGCCCAGGAAATCGAAGCATCGTTTCCAGAGGCCTCATTAAGAATTAGCCGGGATTTTTATGTAGATGACCTACTGACTGGTTTTGAAAATAGGGCGGAAGCCATAAAAACGCAATTCGAAATTAGTAGCGCTTTGTCGGGGTACGGGTTTGAATTGCGAAAGTGGGCATCCAACGACAGTGAAGTAGCTAGCGCCATTGGTGTGGATCGCGGCAGCGTGGAGCCCATTTCTTTGACGGAAGACGCCACGGAGAAAACACTCGGCATTTTTTGGGATACTCGGCGGGACGTGCTAAGTTACAGAGTGAACCCTAGCTGTTACAAATCAGTTACCAAGCGGGCTATACTCTCTAGTATGGCTCAAGTATTCGATCCCTTGGGACTACTTGGTCCAAGCGTTCTAACTTTGAAACTTCTCGTGCAACGGCTTTGGCAGTTGAAGTTGTCATGGTACGAAACGGTGCCCATGGAGATGCGCTCCAGATACGACGAACTCCATTCTTCATTACGCGCTTTGGGCTCATTGGCAATTCCGAGACGGGTAATTTGCGATGACATAAATTCGATAGATCTCCACGGATTTGCGGACGCGAGTTCTGTAGCCTATGGGTGCGCCGTGTATATAGGTTGCGTTGACGCGCGCGGTAATGTCACCACCAATTTGGTTTGTGCTAAGTCAAGGGTCGCTCCATTAAAAACAATATCCTTGCCTCGTCTGGAGCTTTGCGCAGCCTTACTATTGGCTCGTTTGATTAAAACTATACTCGATTCCTCCGCATTTAAATTTGGCCGCGTGTACTATTGGTCGGACTCCACCATAACTCTGCACTGGATAAATAAGGATGCGAGTAATTGGAAGACGTTCGTCGCGAACCGGGTGTCCGAGATTCAAGAACTAAGCAATAGGGAAGAATGGTTTCACGTGCGTACAAATTGCAACCCGTCCGATATAATTAGCAGGGGAATGTTACCCCAGGAGTTACTCAACTCACGCTTGTGGTGGCACGGGCCAGAATTTTTGTCACAGGCGGACTTAAAACCCCAGCCCGTTAAAATTGATTCGGGTGAGCTATCAGCCCAAGAGTCGTGCCCAATAGTGGCCACTCTTCACCATCGCGTCCCAGAATTTGAAATTTTCTGGCGCTATTCCAGTTTCACCGGCGCCAGAAATCAGCTATCGGAATTAAAAAATATCCTGTCAGGCTCTAGTGAGCAATGCATAAGGGAAGAATTGTCGAAACATAACATTAAGTGGAATTTTATTCCGGCACGCTCTCCGCACTTTGGCGGCATTTGGGAAGCGGGGGTAAAGTCATTGAAATATTATTTAAGGCGAATATCTTGCAATGCAAAGTTAACTTTCGTTGAGTATTACACCATGCTGACTCAAGTGGAGGCGATACTAAATTCCCGTCCACTCTGTGTTCTCCCTACCGACGCCTCATTCCCCGAAGTCCTTACTCCTGCCCACTTCTTGATCGGTCGGAAGCTGACTTCGTTTCCGGAAGCCCAACTCCAGGGCATACCGGAAAATCGTCTCAGCCGCTATGGGCTGGTCCAGCGGCTGTCCCAGCAGTTTTGGGATCGTTGGTCCCGGGACTACCTCCACCTCCTGCAGCGCCGGCCTAAGTGGAAGTCCTCCAGCACTTCTCTAGCCCCCCAGGTGGGCGACGTGGTACTCGTCCACGACGAGGCATCTCCAAGCTACCGTTGGCCACTGGCAATCATCTCGGCCACATATCCAGGAGCGGATGGTGTTGTGCGTGTGGTGCAGGTGCGCGATTCCCGAGGGAATCTCCTGAAACGCTCGGTGCGTAAAGTGTACATCCTACCCAAAGACGATCATTGCGATCAAGGGCAATAAACATTGACTTTGCTCTTAGTTGGTAGTTTTCGCTAATTGAACAGTTTGCTAGGTTTAGTTGTTTCTTTGCTTGTATTCATGCTAGTTGTAAGTTATCTGTAAGGCTCTTGGATTATCATCTGTCATTAGTTCTTGTTATGCATTTAATTATTTGGTAGTGTTAGATTTCAGTTTAATTTTGGGATTTAATCACGTCGTGCCATATTCGGCACTTCGGGGGCGGCATGTTTGATTCACACAGATGCGTGCATCAAAACCTTTTTGATTATAATTAATCACGTAATTCAAGTCATAACTGTTTTATCTCATTCAAAGGTCGTGGTAAAGTCAAGTTTGCATCTTGCCGTATTTGTTTGCCTCTGTTAATGTTGGAAAGGAATTTGTAAGCTTCCCTTAATGGCTTTTAAGCGGATGGATACATTTTCTACTAGAACTTAAGCTGACTTAGCATATTTGGGAATCATGGGTTTATGGATTTCGTTCAATTGCCTCATTGAGAGAGCTTAGCATTAAGGTTTCTTAGAATAAGCATTTTTCCTAAATAACGTGCGACGCTCCGATTGGCTACGCAGGATCGCCTCAGCCAATAGTGTTTGAGCTTGCCCCTCCTTGAATTGGCGAGTTCGGCTCGTTGTAAATTCAGAGTTAGTTAGAATCAGAAGCTCGAGTAGGCAAGTTCAGCTATGCTTTGTGCTGGGTTGCGGTCGTTCTAACTCCCTGGTAAAGACGTTTCCAGGTTGTTTTGTGTTACGGTTACGCGCAATTCGCTATTCTCGCGTGGCCAATCCAAGCGTGTCACAACAGTTGAAGCTTTTGTAGAAAACCATCGGTCCATCAGTGACGTTTGTAATCGTTGTTACTCAATATACTCGTGTTTGTTAAGTCTTGTTTCACTCCAACAACTAACTGAACCCAAGTTAGGGTTATTAAGTGGCAGTTCCCGGCAATCCCATTGAACCGGAATTCGCAGTGGATTAATTGGGGGCCCCATTCGTGGACGCCTCTTATCAAGTTAATCGTACAAAAAACAGTAGCTAACCGGCTTTCGGTTAACCACGATTTTTAAACAAATCGAAAACCGGTAACCGGTTAACCAAAACCTGAATATAAGCCTGAAAGGAATGCAACGTTTACTATTTATATTACTGCATGATGTGATAGAAACAAGAATGATTGATTATGAATGTTATCACTTGTAAGTCTGTCAGTTTATTTCTGTAATAAAAACTTAATCACATAAAAGTGTTGCCGAATAAAGTTGAGATCGGTTAACTCAAGCTATTCGCTATAAAGCGGTTTATAAACCGTTTTGTAAACCTTTTTAAAAACCGGTTTCTAAATCGGTTTACAACACATTTTGAAAACCTGTTTATACACCGGTTTAAAATCGATCTATAAACCGCTCTAACAAACGTAAATTGGTTATACTTGTAAAATGTGGAAGCTATACAATCGCAGTTTTATTAATAAAAACAGACTCTTAAATTAATAATAAATCGATTTTTAAAACGGCCTATAAATCGATTTCAAACTTTTATATACACTGGTTTCCAACCTGCTTCTTTAACCGGTTTACAAACCAGTTCTTAAACAGGTTTACAAACTACTTTGCGAACCGGTTTAAAATCCGGTTGACGGTTAACCGGTTTACCGGTGTTCGATTTATGAAAAACCCCGGTTAACCATCAAATTGGTTTTTTAACAGCACTATTATAAACCATGCACCAAATGGTACACAGCTATCGTGCTTTTTTATTAAATATTTAATTTCTCAAACACTCCTTGGACCAAAGTATAACATGTTGAGGTCAAAATAAAGGAAATTTAAAGCTCTATCTATTTCTGTAGTAAAATATAGAGTGTTCCATTAAAAAAATGGGAAAATAAGGATTGAAAATATTGAAATTTCAACCAGTATCTGGAACGCCCTGAATTAAAATACTCTGTTTTTATAAAACTTTGGAATGTTTGTAACCTAGCTGAGGATACCCTCAATTTTCAGAGAAGAGATATTCAAAAGTGGGGAAAATGTGACGTTTTAAATGAAAGCTAGATATTGACAAAAAATACTAAAAACGTTTATAACTTGGAAACACTGAAAGCAATTTAAAAGAAAAGTTATAGGTGAACGTCGAATTTCTAGGAGGTTCAACAGAATGTTCAAGCCAAGCTTTTTCGGGACACCCTGTATAAGTCAAAATAATTTTAAAATGTGCCCCTTCAACCATATTAAGCTAGCATCAATCAAACTTTTGACAAAAAAAAATGGTAAAGGCGTAATCGAACATCAGGCACTAAATGGACACCCTGTAGAGGTTATCGCCAACAATTGTGAGTAATTACTTAATATCAGATTTAGCAGATGCAATTAACTAATGCTTCAATTAATTCGTTGCACAGCATTGAATTAGAACGAAGTTTTATCTGTCAGAGTTCTCCACTTAAGAGCTGTCAATTAACATATGTTCTGTTGTGGGTGGTGGATCATGACTTATCTTTTGCACATCTCGTGGTTCAGCTAGATTTCTTTGGATTTTGCATAGTTACACAATCAAATTCCATATTGTATTTAAAAATCTAGATATATTCTAATATATGTAGCGCCAGCGTGGCTCGGTGGTTAGAGCATTGGACTGCGGCGCGGAAGTTTGGAGTTCAAATCCCAGACCGGTGCCTGGCGGGCGGCCTACCCAGTCGCTTTAAATAATTGGGAACCTGCATTCGAAAGAATAAGGGGTAATAGTGCGGTTTTCTAATGCGTGATGTTCACCACATCACCACGTGTCATGAATTTGACACCCGACAGCCGGGTGTGAGAGCGAGGATACGGAAGCTCTGACCTTCCGCCTTACAGGACAAGCTCCTTCATGGGGTGTTAGTGCCTCACCATTATAATTATATTCTAATATACAGGGTGCCCCGATTTCGTAGGGACAACATGGGTAACTTGTGTATTTGAAGAGATAGAGAGATGGTTAAATTAGCAAAAAGGTGCAGATTTGAGAGCTCATTAAGAATCCATCTTCAAATTTTACTTGTCATGGCCCACTTGTCTAAAATTAAAAAAAAAAACAAAATCTCCTAATTTCTTTTATATGCCGTAACTTTTTTGTTACTTAAGATATTGAGGTGCGATTTGAACTAATTTGCATGGTAATTTAAATACTTTTATTGGCACTTGATAAAACCAATTTTATTTGTGTTAATTTTTAGTAATCTAACCTAACCTCAAAATTTTAAATTAGTACCCTGCAATTTTTTTGGCCCTTTTAAGAGAGGATTTTTTTCTGAATGCAGTGGTGTATTACATGATGTGAAAACTTCTTCAAAATTTTGAAAAACTGAGTTTATTCTTTTTACAGGCAGAAATCACTAGTGATATGATCACAATAACTTTGTTTTTTGTTTATCACGTTATCTGTGAAATTATGTTTCGAAACAAAAAGCAGGTTTATCATCATACGTGCCTGTCAGTGTGAGTGTTATTACTTCAACTTATAACGGAAAATTTTGAAAATATGATGTATTTTGTGCGTATGTCAAGTGCTACAAGAACGTAGAACTTATACGTCAAACATACGGAACACACTGACACTACTGGAAGGCACGTATGTTGATAAGAGTGCTTTTTGTTTCTAAACATAATTTTACAGATAACGTAATAAATAAAAAACAAAATTATTGTGATCATGGCACTAGTGATTTCTGCCTGTAAAAAGAATAAACTCAGTTTTTCAAAATTTTGAAGAAGTTTCCATATCATGTAATACATCACTGCATTCAGAAAAAAATCCTCTCTTAAAAGGGCCAAAAAAATTGCAGGGTACCAATTTAAAATTTTGAGGTTAGGTTAGATTACTAAAAATTAACACAAATAAAATTGGTTTTATCAAGTATCAATAAAAGTATTTAAATTACCATTCAAATTAGTTCAAATCGCATCTCAATATCTTACGTAACAAAAAAGTTACGGCATATAAAAGAAATTAGGAGATTTTGTTTTTTTTAAATTTTAGACAAGTGGGCCATGACAAGTAAAATTTGAAGATGGATTCTTAATGAGCTCTCAAACCTGCACCTTTTTGCTAATTTAACCATCTCTCTATCTCTTCAAATACAAAAGTTACCATGTTGTCCCTACGAAATCCGGGCACCCTGGATAATAATGCTTATTTGGTAAATGTAGATCGTCCTTATAGTCGTATTAACATAATTGTCATGACAGTAAGACGTAAAACGTTAAAGCACATGTATTATGAAAGTGTAAGTATAAATTATTAGTAAATGAGCTTTGTGAAGGTCTTTGTTATTTTAGAATAACTAAACACTCCAAATTTTGTGTTTTGTTGTATGACAGTGTATATGAAAGAGTTATGAAGGTAATAACAAAATGTTCAACGTCTCTCTTTCGGTACAGAATGAAATTTTCAGTGCAATTCTTAGGACGGTTTCTTTTCATTGGTGATTTAATGCCATCATACCAAGTTATATTATATCGCATTTCACATTTCATATAGCAATACATTTTATCTTTTAATAATATGAACGTGCCGAGTTAAATCATTTTTATAACTGCAGTGCAACTTCTAGTAACATGAAAATTAATGTTAGTCAGTAAACGTTGTCCTCTCTCACATTATAAATAGTTTTATATCTGAATGATACTAGCAAATAAGAATGTCGATTACTTCATTTCAGTGGACCAAGCAGAGTAAATGATATAATATTTAAAAAAAAATAATACAAACGTGTTGTCAGTGTTATCCAATTATTTTTTTAAATTAAGAAGGAAATTACTAAATGACTGCACTTATATCACGTATTTGTTATTTTTATTTACTTAAGTTGTTGCAAAACTCTTTAGTTCTATAGTTTTGCTAGAAAATGTAAATAAGTGTAGTCTAATAATATATGTCTCTAGTACCCAATTGGATATTATATTACAAGCAGTTTACCTACATTCGGGCTTGGCTAAAAAGGACATTGGAACTTCTTCTTAAAGGATGAATTTTTAATGTGGTTTTTGATGTTCATAAAAATAGGGAGTTTGGATTTGTCAAACGCCCAATTCCGTTCATACGGAATTGATTGTTGGTTTTTACCAAAAATCTGAAGCGAAACTTTATTGCAAGTTTTCTGAAGCATTCCGTATAATATACTTATACGTTTAAAAATAACAAGAAATTAGCTTTGTCTAACGTTTGATATTATATTGAATAGCAGTTCGGATTTTTACTATCGTTGAAGCAAATACAGTTGCCAACATTTCTACAATCACGGAACTGACATGTTGAATACTAAGTCAACATTGACCTTTTTTCTGATAATGCTATACTCGGGCGAAAATTACATTGTGACGCTGCCGGCCATGCATTACAACAAATGGAGAACAAGGCCACAAAGTAGAATGAATAATGAACGTGTATCTTCTAATCTGATAACAAACATCATTGCTGTTTCTAGCTGGAAACAAGTTTATGCTTTTAACACTATGTAAAAACCAAGCATCAATGTACAGTGCGAACATGTAAGAATAACATGCTTGAGTCAATGAGTTTATGTAGTAGCTACTCGTGTATAAGGTATAAAATACAACTTACTGGAAATGTATTTAATTTGTTTTTTAAATACTACGTCAGCAATTAATATCATATTTTTTCTTTTTCAGTGGAATCATGCTGGAGTTAGTAATTGCAGTTAATGACTAAGTATAATTACTATTGTATTCAACCTTTCCAGTTGTAGCCCTTTTTGCTCTTAAGACACCCTTGCTAAAAAGTTCTGATTGTACCATGCCAGCGATAAAGCTCGGATGTGCCCCGATGTCCCCCGAAATAAACAGATTGCAGAAAGATAGCTAATAAGAAGTAAAAAAGTTGTAAATGCAATCAATTAAAAATATATTAATTTATTTGGTTTTTCAGTTTTAGTATTTCATAAGATAATATTTTTATTTGTGGATCATAAGTTACTATAATCGGCAAATGTCACCTATTGGAAATATTTTTTTCAGTTACCTATTATATTTATTGTATAATGTTTTAGTGGGTCTCTAAGTATCAGTACTAAGATCAAATTTCAGTCTATATCCCGTCGTCCTTGTAGATAACCTCTTAACAATTTTTGAGTTTACATGCCTTACACCTTGTGAAGTAAAACGAAGATTTTTTGTAAAATTAACGGTTAATTTGTGTAGGTGGCTTGTGAACCCTGGGTAACCCCTACAAGCCACGCATGACTTGGTCCGTGTTAATAGAGTTTTTTGTGAACAAGACTACTTAGGCTAACTTAACCTTATTTCCGTTTCGTAAACCCATATTATCTAACATTTCTCAGAGAGTGTAGCGAGCATCATCAGAGTCAAAGCTACGCTGTTCACACGTAACCATTGCAAAAATAGTTGTTTGGGTTCACAAGGTGTAAACCGCACAAAATCTACAAATTCGACGCTATCTAAGCCAAAATTTGACTTTTATATTCCATTTAGTAATTTGATTCGTTTTATATCGGTATATAATGTTAGATTTAAGGAGTATAGGTATACAGCCTGTTCAAAATTAAGTGTGCACTATTGCTATCTCGAAGTTGGTTAAATTAGTAAAATAGTAGCATATTTTGTGTCGATTAAAATGGCGCAAACAAAAAAAAATTGAGCGTCGGGTTTTTGACACATGTCAAAAATTCATTTTTTTTAAATAGAACGCCCTGCATATTTTGACTTCAATCGATAATTCGATAGCTAATCTTCTTTTGAACAAAAAACTTCTTATACTCTACTATCCTGAAGTTAATAACAATGGAGATATACGCCTGTTCAAAATTAAATGTGCACTGTTGCTAACTTGTTTATTATGGGAGCTACAACGTCGGTTAAATAGGCGAAGTAGTAGTATTTTTTACGTGAATTACGGGGGTAATTATAAAAAACAATTGAACATCGCATTTTTGAGATATTTAGCAAAACTGTTGTTTTATTGGAACACCCTATACGTTTTAACATATTCTGAAATAACATTACATTCTCTACAAAAAGTTTAAATGAGTTGCTAGAATTTTATTACAAAATATGTTAAAATGTATAAGTCGGGTGTTCCAATAAAAAACGTTTTGCTAAATATGCGATGTTCAATTGCTTTTTTATAATTACCCCCGTAATTTACGTAAAAACTACTACTACTTCGCCCATTTAACCGACGTTGTAGCTCCCATAATAAACAAGTTAGCAATAGTGCACATTTAATTTTGAACAGGCGTATATCTCCATTCTTATTAACTTTAGGATAGTAGGGTATGCGAAGATTTTTGTTCAGAAGAAGATTGGCTATCGATTGACGTCAAAATATACAGGGGGTTCCATAAAAAAATGAATTTTTTGACATATGTCAAAAACCCGACGCTCAATTGTTTTTTTTGTTATTTGTATATTTTACTAATTTAACCAACTTCGTAGCTATAATAGCAACCGAGATAGCAATAGTGCAGTCTTAATTTTGAACAGGCTGTATACAGAGTGCCCATTTTATAATTCGTCCCTGAAAGTTTGCAGATAAGCAAAACATCTTACAATCCAGGGGCAACTTAGGGCAAAACCTAGCTTTTTTAATAAAAAAAACGTTATTTCTTAAATGGAATCGATTTTGCACTAAGTTGCTTCTAAATTGTAAAATTTTTGCCTATTTCCAAACCTCCAGAACTCTGTACATATTAATAGGGTTGCACTGGCGAATATTTTTAATTATTATTTATTACAACTGAATTCTGTATCTATCTTTCTGAAAGCTGTTAGTTTATTGATTGTCGAATGTATTTGAATCGATGTCCTGACTGAAAACCATTCATAAGATATACCTTGCATATTCAGTATCCATGAATGTCTCGATGTTATTTAAATGTTATATAAAGTGTAAATTTTTTCCGAAATCTATGGTTTTTGGTATTATATGTAATTATAGATTGAATTAAGACTTAGAAAACGATACAAAGTAAAATGGTGAGTATTCAGAAATCTCTTAGCATAAAATTGGATGGTGAATTAGATTTACCGCGGCATATTGACAGAGGGAAAGAAAGAGTTAGTGGATTGTTTATTAGAGCACTTTATAGTCTACATAAAGTGATTTTTTATAACTAACGTCCTATCGAAGAGTGAAGGAACTACTACATCAATATTTGTAGCAAGGTAATATAGCAGCAAACTCTTTCAAAGTGAAATTGGTGCAGTACTGAACATTATGTCTTTGTTCTGAAATATGGGATGATTGAACGCCAGCAATCAACACTCCTTATACGTTACTACAAAAGCTACATTGTGCGCATTGCGATCACACTTCAATTGAATTAGTTGTTTTCATGAGTATTTGAAGTTTGTAGGAGAGAATATCTGACCTAGTCATATATGTACAATTACAATGAAGAAAAGTGCTTTTCTATATGCTTTCTCCAAAAATAAAATTTGTGTTTGAATACCAGAAGTGTATTAATTGAGTTGTAAATATTTTCCTTGCGTCCTAGCAGGTTACTATTCAATGAATTGAGATGCTGCTGAATATCTGCCCAGTATTCCAACTTTAAAAGCCACAACTGGTCATTAAATAAATAAGAAACAAGAAGGTGCAAGCGTCTTATCGATACTTCGGCACGGTGTTGATATGGAGTGCTTTTTACCATGCGCTCCTTGAGACAACCGTTTCTTAAGACACATAATTTAATTTTCGTAAGCTGTTCAAACGGTGATTTTAGTGTGGTGGCAGAGAACGCCTATAATGTGGCATTTCATTCAACGGTGAAATGTATAGAAATCTGTATCCGAGGCTTTCGATGACAAAAAAAAATTCAGTACCAAGTTTCGAACTCGTGATCTTAAGCTCAGCTGCCTATCTTTATACCCCTACGCCATCTTGTCAGCGTAGTTACGGAGCCGCTAAACAGCTATTACTGGTCTACCGAATGCAAATTGAAACACATACAAAGAAAAACGACTAATCTCACCTAAGAAATGTTCAGTTCTTTGCATTAATATTACACACAAACTGGGGCAGCAATCATCTTAATAGGTAATGTCGTTCGTATGTTTACATCGAACCGGCGGACACCTTCACTGAGCTGCACTTTCCGATTTTCCTTTAAAGGCCAAGTGTTTGCTGTATTCACAAAAGTTATGCAGTTTAATAAGACCTTTCATATCCTTTGGTTTGGTCGCGATTAACAGAGCGGTTGCGGCAAAAATTGCAAATAAGCGTGACTGAAGTAGAGGTTGTTAGTTAACCATGTTTACTGCGGTTTCAACTACTTGCTTAAGTTTTTCGCATCGTGTTTGAAAAGCGATGAGAAGAAAGCAATGGGTTGTAATGCTATTTAAATTTGTATCTTTTGTAAGAGTAATAAAACCTTTTAACTACTTTGATATTACAATGAGGTTAGTATTGCACCGAAAACAGTACTATAATAATAACTATTTATGTATCAAGGGAATTATGGGGATATTTATGCCCGTTCTAGGGCGAAAAGCTAAGCCGCCCGAGGGCGTAAATATCAAGTAATGCCCGTGGTGCATAAATGTTTTTGTTTTAGTAGTCCTTTTCAATAACTTAAATAATAGATCATAAAGTGGATGGTCAACCATTTCTGTGTACGCATCGAAGCATCGAGGTAGGTGATAGGTCGCTAACGATGAGCGGGAGAGGGCGAATTGATTCACAAGGAACGTATCAGCGAGCGTTATAGATTATACAGCCGCATGAGCGGGCGTTATGAAGTATAATTCTTGTTCATAATTCGCCGTTTGTCCTGAAGTTTGAAGTTCGTGTAGAGATTAAATATTTACACAGAATTTTTTACCGATATGCAGAGTTTCCTCAAGTATTTTGCATATCGATAACTTTTGTAAATATTTAATCACTGCACGAACTTCAAACTTATCTATTTTTGCAATTTCTCTATAACAGCCTTATCTCAAGTGCAACAACTTTCTTTGAAAATGTCAGATAAATTTGTCATCTACCAATTGCTTCTAGCATAGTTAGATCGATGTATTATTAGAATTTTAAAACTTTGCAACAATCGCTTGTTAGTCGGGTTACGAATATATGAATCTACCCTCGTAGATGTATGGATAGAATAACGAACGAAGAGATAAGTAAAAGAATAGAAGTAAAGAAGGGCACATTTAACTATATTCAAGAGAAGAGGGAATCAAAAGATGGAGAATGGCAGAACAGAAATGAATAAAAAAAGAGGTTGAGAGAGGATAAACAGCGACATCTGTAA